>JAQZBX010006784.1:0-20732 GCA_029593785.1 Cabassous unicinctus | reverse complement strand
AGCCTCAAGAGGCTGGGCCCACGGAGTCTCAAGAGGAAGAGGAAGCCCAGAGGGGAAGGAAGAGACCAGCCAGAGATCGGTGACCATCTTGCTTAAATTGTCTTTGGTGGAAAAGTACCTATTGTGGTACCTTGAGTTGGACTTTCCACGGCATTGGGACTGTAAGCTTTTACCCCAAATAAATACCCTTTTTAAAAGCCAACAAATTGCTGGTACTTTGCATCAGCAGCCTTTGGCAGACTAATACAAAAATACTTTTCTGTGAAAAAAGCAAGGCACAGAACACTGTATATATTTCCCTACTATTTACGGTTTTTTTTGTTTGTTTTTTCAAAAAAGGTGGGTGGGAGTGACAAACATATATGCTTATATATGCATGGATTATCTCTGGAACTAAAATAAAACTGGAGATCATAGGTGCTTCTGAGAAGGGCTACTATGGGGGAGGGATAGGAGAGAGACTTTTTACTGTTGGGCTTTACCTTGTGATTGTATTTTAAGAGAAAAACAACAGCAAAAATCTTTGAAGGTCTGCTACATGCCAAATATGTTCAACAGCAATGAACATTAAAGCAGACTAAGTCCTTCATTGTTAGGGGGATGGGAGTGAGGAGGGTCAAACAAGTCAAAAAAGCAGCAAGATAATTCTTCATAAACTAGATTTTACAGATAGTGATAAATGCTGTGAAGAAAATAAACAGGATGATGAGAGTCACTGAGGGAAATGACTTTAGATAAGGTGGTCAGGAATGCCTCTTCAAGGAAGCAACATCTAATCTGGAACCTAAAGGATAAAAATAAGCAAGTCTGCAAGATATGGGAAAGAGCAATCCAAGCAGAGGGGAAAAAAAAATGACAAAGAGGTGGGAAAGGACTTGTTATACTGGAAGAAACAGAGGAAGAGAAAGAAGCGGCAGTGTGACTAGAATACTATGGTGAGTACAGGAGAGAAATGAATGAAATGGGGTTGCAGAAGCAGGCAGGAGACAGTTCATGAAGAGGTCTGCAAGCCCCAAGTGGATGATACCTAGAACATCTTCTACCTGACCTTGCCCCTGCCATCCCCTCCTCAGGCATCCCTCCCTGTAACTCCCTGAAAGCACACCAAGCTTAAGCTGCCATAACCTTAAATGCTATCTGCCCCAAGTGCATCTTGTTTTGAGAAAAGAGCATATACCCAGCTGTTTTCCCAAAACTTGCATGCAAGCCTCTGGCATTCAGTCACCTTTGCCCCCCAGCCCTATATAATCTAAAGAATAGTTGTCATAGGTGCAGAGATACTCAAGTGAACTTCTTGCTACCTCACTGTCTGTCATAAGGTAGCTGCAGCTCTCTGTAAGTTCCTCTAATAAACACTTTAGGACTGAACACCCTGGAGTGCAGTGCCTCTTTCTTTGCAATCTCAATAGGTCCCACTGTAGGGTGGTTTGGGGGCAGTCTTGGCTGGGTCTCCCCCTATTTCTTCCTTTGGGGTGAGTCCAGCTGCTGGTTCAGCAGGTCGCATCACCAAGGTAAAGAGTTTGAATTTTATTCAAAGAACGAGAAGCCATTAAAGAACTTTAAGCAACAGAGTGTCATGACCTGATTTATATTTTAAAAGATCAGCTGGCAAATGCTCTAATAATGATTGAAGTGATGAATGCACAACTATGTGATTATACCAGATACCACTGATTGTATACTTTGGATGGATTGTATGCTTTACTAATATGTGTCAATAAAATTGATTTGATAAGAAAAAAAAAAAAAAAGATCATCTGGCCACTCTGTGGTGAATAGATTACAGGGGAGAACTGAGGAAGTAGGAAGGAGACCAACTAGGATGCTGTGGTTCAGTCAGAAGACAACATTATGGCTTAGAATAGTGGAGATGGGCAGAGATAGTCATAGTCAACATATATTTTAGATGCAGAATTTGCAGAACTTGTTAATAGATTGAATGGTAGGAGTGAAGGAATGGGAGTACTCAAGAAGGATTTTTGGTTTTTGTTTGCGTGGGTGGTAACATCAGTTTACAGAGATGGGGAAGACTGGGGGAGGAATACATTTGGGGATGTGTGTGGCAGGTTGTGGGGGAATCAAGAGCTCTGTTCTAGAGACACTGATTTTGAGATGTCTGTTAGACATCCCAATGGCTATCAAGTAGGCAGTTGGATACAGGGGTCTGAGAGAAGAGGAGATCTGGGTTTTTAGCTCTGACAGTTTACTTTTCCCTCCTTGAAACTCTCTCTTTTTGTTTCTATGACACCAATCTCTCCTGGTTTCTCTCCCATCTCCAGCTCCTCTTCTTCAAGTTGGCTTTCTCTAGGGATCCATTCTTACCCTCTTTTCTTTCTACTCTATGTTGTCTCTGGGCTGCTTATCCAAGTAAGGGACTTCCAAATACTCATATGTGTGTTGACTCCCAAATGTGTAACTTCAGCCCAGATTTCTCCTCTGAGCAAAAGATCTATTTATCCAACTATCAAAGGACATTACTACCTGGTTAACCTACAAACACCCCAAATATGCCCCAAAGTGAATTAATCAGGCTTCTTCTCCTGCCTCTGTGAATGGTATCATTATCTACTTAGCTGGGCAGAGTGAAATTCTTAGATTAGTATCAAATCTTCTTTCTCCCGGTAAAACAGAGCTCAGTGTGTCCAGATCTCCCAAACAAGGAAAAAAAACAACAAAAACAAATACAAGTGCATGGGTTCATCACTCAGAAGCCTGAAGCACTGGCTCAGGACAGTGCCATGTTATCTTCTATTTGCCTCTACATAGTCACTATCCACCCTTCTCCACCCTCCTTTCTGCCACAGAAGGCTGACACATCAAATAGATTCTGTGAGGTCAAGGTATTTATTCCTCTGGCTCTCCTCCTGCAAACTATCATTCATTCTTCAAGTTATTAGCACACATAGCGTTTGATATTATTTATGAATTCCAAAAAAGATATTTGGTTATGTTTGTAAACAGGTTTGTTCCTCTGGGCATGATATCCTTTGATTGTATTAGATTCAGCTGAGATGCCTTTGATTAAATTATGTTAAGATTAGGACTTTGATTTGACTGTGGCATTAGGGCGACTCAGTTTGAGTCCCTGCCTCCTTTGTGGGCTATATAAATGAACACTCAATCAAGGGGACACACAGAAGTAGATACACAGAGAAGATATTCAGAGAAAGAGAGACAGCTCCATAGACAAGGCAGAGGCCCTGGGAAGAGAGATGAGCCATTCACCTGATAGTTTACAGCTAACCTTGTAAAGAGAACAGAACAGCTGAGCCCAGAAAGAAATGAGCCTGGGAAGAGAGATGAGCCCTATGCCAGCCTTCAACTGAGATTGGAAGAAGCTGGAACCACAGAGCCTTAAGAGGGAAGAGGAAGGCTGAACCCTCACAGACGTTGCCTGCCATCTTGCTTCAACACATAGTGTATTAGTCAGCCAAAGGGGTGCTGATGCAAAGTACCAGAAATCTGTTAGGTTTTATAAAGGGTATTTATTTGGGGTAGGAACTTACAGTTACCAGGTCACAAAGCGTAAGTTATTTCCCTCACCAAATTCATTTGCCACGTGTTGAGCAAGATGGCTGCTGACATCTGTGAGGGTTCAGGCTTCCTCTTCGTCTCAAGTCTCCCTGGTCCCAGCTTCTTCCAATATCAGCTGTAGGCTGGGGTAAGTCTCGTCTCTCTTCTGGGGCTAGTTTCTCTCTGGGCTCAGCTGCTCTGGTCTCTCCACAAGGCCAGCTGTAGACTATTAGGCTAATGGCTCGTCTCTCTTCTCCAGGGCCTCTGCCGTGTCTAACGAAGTCTTCTCTCCTTTCTTAGATATTTGTTTCTCTGTGTGTTTACTTCCCGGGGCTCCAGCATTCAAAACTCCAACCTCCTTTCTCTGAGGTGTGGTTTCTCTGATGTGGCCCAAGCAAACCCTTAATCATTATTTAATCAAGTAAAAGTGAAACCTCTGAATCCAATATAATCTAATATGCCCAGAGGAACACACCAGTTTACAAACATAATCCAATATCTATTTTTGGAATTCATAAACAATACCAAACTGCTACACACGGCAACAGAGTTTGGTAAGGAAGTAACCTTGAGCTGGACTCTTCAGAGCCTTATAACTGTAAGCTTTTACCCCAAATAAATACCCTTTATAAAAGCCAACAGATTACTGGTACTTTGCATCAGCACCCCTTTGGCTAACTAATACAGTACAATACAAGCTTATTTCTGAAATAGTAGAGAGAATGGATTTAGGATGGGATGGGGAAATCAAGGGCAGTGAGATATAGAATTAAAAAGACCAATGGAGAGACTTTTACAATTTGAGAAGTTGTAAGGACAATTAGTAATAGACATTCTTTGAGGGCTAGCCTTGGTGTTTTCATCTTTCTGATCCCAATGTCTGCCCTGGACCCCAGTGCAGAAAATATATTCAGTACATATTATTTGAACTACAAAATAAGCAAAAGGTCAGTAGTCCAGGGTTTACCTTATATCCATTGTCTTCCTTGCGGTTATGAGATGCAGTAATCATCACTCCTGCAACTGCTTTGAGCTCCTGGACTGCATATGGCTGAAAAAACAAAAACATCAAAATTCCATTTTGCCTCCTAGCTACTCATACATGTGATATAATTTTAATTAAATAACGGAAAAGAAAACATTATGGTATAAAGTCCTAAAACCTAAAAAACAACCAGCTCTAGGCTCAAATTTTATCTGATAATACAACTTTTAAAAAAGTAATTCCTTTAGATCAACAGCTTTGATACATTTTTGTCATGTTTTGTTGCACCTTTTTAAACATTGTTTCCATTTCCATTAGTATTTATCTACTAATAAAGTGAAAAACCCAGAAGACAACAAGTACATCCATAGAGCTCACAAGAGCATATTTCTTACAACTTTAGTATGTGCTATTCAGAGAATGAGGGTGGATAGATAGGGGCACACACTCCAGAAAGATGACTTTGGTTTTAGATATGTTACATTTCAAATACCTTTGTTCATTCAAGTATATATATTAAGTAGGGAACTAAATATTGAAGTCTTGAGTTCAGAGGTGTTTTTAAATTTCCAAATATATAGGTTTTTGTGGACTTTTTTACTTCTAATTTTATTGCATTAGGGTCCAGGGATATGGCCTTAAAGTAACTTTTCTGGTATTTGTTGAAACTTCCTTTGTGTTCCTGCTTGATAAAAATGTGTATTCTACCATCACTGGAAGCAAGGTTTTATATACTCCCATCACACAGACACACATACCAGATCAAGCCTGTTAATAGTGTGTTCAAACCTATCTTTATTCTTTTTTGTCCACCTGATAAATCAGTTCCTGAAAGGATAGTGTTAAAATATTACCCCATGACTGTGGACTTATCAACTTCTAATAGATCAAGTTCTTAGGCAGTTCAACAAATGTTGCTGAATGGAAATAAACTCAGTGCAAAATTTATTTTCCTTCCTTCTGGTCCTCCATTTCACTTAATACAGAACTATATGTTTGACAAAGATTTAAGTCCTGGTTGACTTAGGAAATCTTTTCAAGAGCAGCAAACTGTACAATCAATAATACAACACACTTACCACAAAAGGTGTAGGAACATATCTTGAAAAAAGATACACAGGAATTTCTTTAGCCAGCAAGACTGCAGCAGTGAGTTTAGCAAGCCTAAAAAACAACAACAACAACAACAACAAACAAACAAACAGAAGAAGAAGAGATATAGAATTATATCTTAGTTTTACTTACTTTTTTAAAACCAGGGATTGAATCATATCCCTCACAAAAGCCATGTTCAGGTCCCTACCCCTGGGCCAGTGGTGTGAACCCATCTGTAAATAGGATCTTTGAAGATGTTTTTAGTTAAGGTATGCCCAAACTGGAAGAGGATGGGCCTTAATCCAATATGGCTCTAAGTTGTTATAAGCAAAGACATTTGGCCATGGAAGAAGAAGCAAGAAGCTGGAAGTCAACAGAACCCAGAGGAGAAAGGAGAAGACATCGCCATGTGCATTGCCATGTGACAGAAAAGCCAAGGACCACAACTCGCCGGCAGTCTGCCCCAGAATACCACAGTCTTTGAGGATAAAGCATCTCCTTGCTGACGCCTTGATCTTGGACTTCTCCTAGCCTCAAAATTGTAAGCCAATAAAATCCTGTTCTTCAAGCCAACCCATTGTATTTTATTTCTTTTAGCAACCAAGAAACTAAACACCAAGTTTCCACAAAATAAATGATTTATATTGCAATTAGTTCTGAATATACAGTAGGCTGATATAACCAATTCTTATGATCACAGGTTATTTATAAGCTTCACACTCCAACTTAAACATTTTAAATAAATTGGACATTTTAAAAGGGGCTTAACAATTAACAAAATCTCTTTTTCTCTCATTCATCTTCTGGTACCTCTTTTTACTAAGAAATAAAAAAATGAAAGGCAGAAAGAATGGAGGGAAGTGAAATGAAGCTTTGATAAACCCAACATGCATAATTACCCCCTGAAAAAAGGTATCACTATATCATTATTATCTATGTATGAATATACTATAACACTAATCAAATAGAACTATAAGGAGAGAATACAAGCTGCATAATTACTCCTGCTTAGTGAAGTAAATGCAAATTCTTTAAATATTTTTATTTTATTTTATTTATTTATTTATTTTAAAGATTTATTTATTTTATTTTTATTTATCCCCCCCTTGCTGCTTGTGCTGCTGTGTCCATTCGCTGAACGTCTTCTCTGTGTCTGCTTATCTCCCCCTTGCTGTGAGGTCTTGCCGCATCAGCCCACGGTGCCGCGCGAGCCGGCCTGCCCTCACAAGAAGGCGACGGGAAGCGAACCCAGGGCCTCTCATATGGTAAACGGGTGTTCTATCCATTGCGCCACACCCGCTTCCTGCCGTGAGGTTGCTGCATCAGCCCACCGCACCACACCGCTCAAGGCCGGCGTGCCCTCACAAGGAGGCCTCGGGATGCAAACCCGGGCCCCTCCCATATGGTAAACGGGGGCTCTATCCACTGAGCCACACCCGCTTCCCTAAATATTTTTAAATTTTACTCCTTTCTATAAAGCTAAAGCTTATCTTTGAAGTGCTGCTTCTATTTCAGCTTTTAAAAAAACATTAAAATGTGATCACGTTCTACTTGAGAGTCTCCTGTTTCAGAAATTCTACCAGAGGAAAAAATAATTTTTAAATGTTTTATTCCAACCCAACTTAATCTTTGAAACAATTAACACCACACCTCTGGCTGCTGCAGCTGCTGGTTACTTGACCCCGGGTGTCATACCCAACAACAAAGCCTCTCTGCTTGAAGTCTGAGAAACATCTCTCAAGGTATTTGTACATTCCCTGAAACAGAAAAACATAAAAGATTAGCTCCTGACTAATGCTTGCATTTTATAAAACTTAAAATCTCTGATTTTTATGTTTGGTATACAGCTTATTGGCTCCTGGGGAACAGACTTCTTCCTTTATGCCCATGTTTACTAATGTGGGAATAATATTGTACAATCCACAAATGCAAGATGACAAACCTATTTATTTCCTGGAGTTTTGGACACATTTAATACTATGGAAATAGCAATTAAGTAACCACCTGATCTAATACAATATATAACACATTAGAAAAAAGATGTGACATGTGAACCAGCATGCTAAAAAGATTGTTAGAAAAGCCCAAAGAAATTGTTTCTTGCCTTCATGGCTCCAGAAAACAGAATTTTGACCATTTTAGGTCCTTGCTAAATCGTAAGACTGAAGCTAACCAAAAGATTTGATCTATTTTTGAATCAAACATTTTAAACTCAAACAATATAGTTCTTTTTAGAACATTTCTAAAGATGGCTGATCACATTTGTAATTCCTTGGTTTTAAAATCTCACAGAAATATGGGAATCCTGTATTTTATGCATGATTGTTCTTTAAACCCACAATTTCTCTAATAAAGAAAATAAATAAATAAAAATCTTGCAGAAAAGTAAATCTCAGATTAGAAAAATTTGTAAAGACAGTGACAAAATGGCATGAAATATTTGATATTGAAAATATTATAAGAATAAATGAAAATCATTTCACTATCTGTGAATGATTTGCTAACTTTAACAAATGAATACTTTCATTTCTAAAAATAACACCTCATATTGTTACAGTCCTTTAAAATTACTTTCACAAAAATGTTGCCATAGTCAATCCTTACAACAACCATGAAAAGTAGGAAACACAGATACCATTTCTATCTGTCTCTGTCTCTCAAAATCTCTTTTAAAATGAGGAGACAGAATAAGACTGAAGCTCCATTTAATGACATGCCCAAGGCTATTCATTCAACTAAAACTAAGTTACACTAATTTACTGAAGATTTACTACATGGTAAGCTGTGCTAAGTACATAGTAGCACCAAACTAGGCCCCACTGAATTCTGGTCCATGGGTCTTTCAACTATATTCCAGTTGCCTTCCTAACCTATTCCGTGTGTGTGTGTGTGTGTGTGTGTGTGTTGGGTATGGGGTAGGAAGGCTTTATATAGCCCAAACTGTCTCCTTTTACCAACTTACCCATTTCTAATGATGATACTGTCCTAAAACCTCATAAAACCTCATATTACTCTCTGCTATGCAAATTCATCTTCCTACTCCCCCATAACTAGACTCTGCAAAGGGGCTGGAGCTTTTCAGACTTGATCTGGCTTTTCTACAACACAAAATGGGATCCCAAGTCCTGTGAAAATTTGTACTTTTATAGAAATTGATTTTTAATCACCTCCTCTGTTCCTTTTTATAAAATCACAGAATCTTCACCTCAAATGAAAGCTTATGAGGAAACCCAATACATAAAAAAGATAAAGCCGAAACATCTCTGCATAAGGAATACACAAGATGGCATGAATCATAACTACCCAGCCATCTTGTCGTCCCTTCTCCCTGACCCCCTGTATAAGCCCTTAGCTTTAGAGTTCCCTTCGAATAAGGCTAAAGATGATTTATTATTTGGCAATATTGATTAGAATTATGTTCACAGGCAATTCTCTGGTCTAGAACTATTTTTAGTATATGCGAACTGCATTCTTGGCCTTAAAGGTATAGTTTTTTTTTTGTTTTTTTTTTTTTTTGCAACTATCCAGTAAGTTTGAAATTATTTCAAAACAAAATGTTTAAAGAAAAAAAAGTGTAATTCATTAAAATAAAAAGTATAGTTCCTTGAAACAGTGAGGATGATTCACTAGAAAGAGAAGTAATTTGTTTCTAGAGTGATCTACATAAAAATGGAGAGAAATAAAACAAATTGTAACATACGTTGTTTAAAATCATATTAAAGGAAAATAGTTTCCACTAAATATTACAAATACTTTATCCATGTCCATATGCCAAACCAGGTAATCCATCTTCTTTCTACCTAAGTTTCTTGTATTAATCAGAAATATCAATATCCATTTCCTGGTTTCAAATGCAAACTAATATTAAGAAGTTGACAATTTCAATCAATATAACACTTAAAAAAATCAGTCTGTGACCTTGAAGATGACCAAATGACTTCTAAAATAAGTCTTCGGTAAGACCAAAGTTCAGAGTTTAGTCTACATTTATACATCAAGTACCTTCCTGGAAATAAAGCTAATCTTTAGCAAGGCACTACCTAATTTAAAAAGGAAAAAATAGAGTGAAAAAATGTACACATATAAGGCTTTATAATATTTACCTGTGTTGACTGTATTACTGTAAGGTCATTAATATAGCAAAACCCTGCCCCCATGGCAGAACGAAGTCCTGCAGTCCCAAAAGTCATTCTACAACAAAGACGATCTCGCAGTTCTTTGTTCATCCCGTTCCGTAACAGATTTTCAATTTGTGCTTTTGTTTTGGGATTCTATAAAAAAAGAAGCATTAAAACTTACAGGATGACAAGCAAAGTACTAATAATAAGCCCTTCTGAGAGGCCATTAATTATTATGTATATATTATTGACTTATTGACAGTAGTAAATATAATAAAAATAATTACGGCATCCCCGAAGGAGCCATGCACAACTGAGGGTGATTTACGTATCTCTAATTGCCATAACAATTTTTATAATATATCCAAGAATGCTCCCTTTAACAATTTGATACATTTAAGAGCTATACATCCAAAATAAACCTCCTACTAAAAATGACATAAAAAATTCAAGTCTATATTGTTTTAAAAAGAAACATGGAAGTTATTGGGTAAATGCCATCAAAACATACCTACCAACTACCTACCTAAACCTCTGCAATTCAAAATAACAGCTTTTTTATATCAGCTTTTTTGATATCAACTATAAAAAAGCTGTATTACGTTTTAACTTTAAAGGCACAGAAAACCATTCAATTGATTTACAGTGAAAATTGACCATAAAACGATCTTAGGTGTTAAGTGTGGAGTTAGTTAAAGAATGAGGTGAAAACTCAGTCCAAACATGGTTTCTAAGGCAGGACATACCCAAATCTACATTTTATGATTCTGTATTTCATTAGGATGTACTTTAACTTATTTTTATAAATCTAAAGGATGCCAATGACTGAAAATTGTGCTTCATAGAAAAGTAGCAAGTTTAAAATAGGAATACAATTAAAATAAGAATAAATGGAATTTACCAGCATTTTAGGAGAGTCAAATATTAAGAAAATAAGATGAACCCCAACCTCTCTCTTTTAGGTTAGTTGAATTTAGTCCATACTAACTGTTTGGATCTTCTACATCTAAAACCTATACAATGATAATGAATGCTCAGAATGATAAACCAAGGTACTTGAAAGACGCTAAATAGTAAGAAATGATTTATACTTGTAAAGACATAAAAGCACAGCAATATAAAGATTTAAACAAAAGGATTTTCTGGTTATAGGGGAAATTAAAGTAACCAAAGTACATGCTATAAACTAATAAGAAGTCATGAAAATTTTGATTAACTGAAGCTTTAGTCTGCTTAGAATATATGTGTGTGTGTATATATATAGATATACATATATATATAAATAACCTAGACTCAAGCAGTCTCCACTTTATAAAAGGCACACAGTAATAAATATAGCCTACATAAAAATATGAATCACTAATTAAGAGAAAAAATACAAACCATAAGAATATCTGTGTTATTTTATTATTTCAACCATCAGATTTGATAGTAAGGTCCAACAGACTTAACATTTAAAGATAGGCATAAGACTAGCAAAAATGGAAAATACTGAAATCTTCAGTACTGTGGAGGGTACATGGCATGGACATATACTGTTAGTAGGACTGTAAACTGGAATAGTCTTCTTAGGGTGATTTGACAGCAACTATCAAAATTTAAATTGCACAGGCCCTTTGGCCAATAACTTTCTCTGTCCTCAGCAATACCTTCACATACACAAAAAGATTTATTTGTATAATACTATTAATTGCAGTGTAGTAATATTGTTCCCATTTTATAGATGAAGAAACTGAAATTTAGAGACGAGTCCCAGTGTCATTGAGTTAGTACCAGGGGTCTAGAGAGGATTTGAACCCAGGATGGTCTGGCTCTAAACACTATACCATCTCATCACAAACAAACAAAATAATTGTGTAAGGCAGGTTAATAATGCTTCTAATAACAATTTAACTCCAGCTACAAAGCAAAACAATATTCCTTTTTATTACAGCTATGTACATATAAAAATGATGCACCTGACATGAATGCTATTAGGTTACTGAGCACACTCCCTAGTGTTTAACTGCACAACTACTTAAGAGTAGGGCCTAAAAATTCCATTTTCTGTTACAAACATCACAACCCATACTAACCTAATTCCTGAATCTGAAAAAGCCTGTAAGTTAGAGAAAAAGAAAAATGGATAAGAAGCCAAGATGCATTAGACATAATGAGTAAATTTGTATGGCCAAAGAGCTAAACAATTATGGTGGCAGGCAATTGAAGTCTACTTAAAACTCCGATTTCGCCACTATTTCATAGCTAGACTTCAAATTAGATGTTGATGTTACAAATTTTTTTAAACATAACTTAAAAGGCTATAAATGTAGCCATGATTATTATATATTTTCCAGATGATGAAATTCCATTTGTATTTTCTAGTCAAAATCTTCAAGTGATTATGATTTTGTTAAATTATAATATATGAAGTCTAAAGAACTATAAGCAAATTGTTTTTCTTTTAAATACAATTTCCACATAGAACTCAAATATATTAAATGAAGAAGAGTATAGAAAATGTTTCAATTTGTATAAAAAGAGATATGTATATATTCATATATCATTCCAGAAATATTCCATGCAAATATGAGACTAAAAATAATGTTTATCTCTGAAAAGGAAATCAGGGGCAGGGTCTGAGGTAGAAAAGTGACTTCCTTTTATCATATAGTCTTGGTACTTTCAGAATATTCTGTTGTATGTATTTTTTATGGTAAAAACTAGTTCAGTATCCATGACGGCTGAGAAAAACCACTACTTGTGTGTCTGTGAAATGCCTTTTACCTCACAACTTGCTTACCTTTTCTACCCAGAGAAAGCTGTTATAAGATCTGAATCTATAAAATATATATTAGAGATGCTTTCTCAAACACAAATTATTATTTGCTTTCTAAATATGCTTTTATTTACAATTCATTCATTACTTGAGGGTATTGGAAGTTTAGTCAGCAAAAAAAAAAGAAAATTGTTCAACTGATATCAACTATAAAAAAGCTCCTCTAAAATTATAATGTAAGCCAGCAGGAAAGTAACTTGATTTACATACTTTTCAGAGATATACTTATTGACCTACTGTATTAGATTTAGCATTCAATCTAAACTAAATATGTTCTTAACTAGAGATCACAGAATCCTAATTTTAGTATCCCAAAAAAGTAATCCTGCAAACAATCCAGAGATTTTAGTGACTACTAGTATTTTCCATACTTCACCAGGAATAAAGCTGATTGTTTAGTATGAAATCAGTAAGCTAAAAAATACAGAAATAAAGTCATGCATTATTTTCAAATTTTACCTGTATACCAATAATTTTCCTTTAGGTTCTAATCCTATGGATTGCTGCAACTTTATATGGCTGAAATGAAGAAAAGAAAGTGTCTTCTTACATAAAACTCTGTGGAGTTTTTTACCCCCATACTGTAGGACCATAAAGCCCAAATTCAAAGAAAACACAAAATAATTAATTAAAAATAAAAGAACACACTAAGTATACAGGAGGACCTCTTCTAACAAACTTAATTTGTTACAAACTTTCATAGATGGGAAAAAAGCTACACACCAGACCAAAATCACACCAACCCTGCTTGCCATCAAATGAAAGAACTAGCATTTGCTTATGAAAGATCATTTTGAACTTACCCCAAGCTTTTCTGTCTGTTCATAATTAGGGGACTTCTATATTACTTAAACATTAAATGTATAAAAAAATAAAAGTAATTAATCATCATTACATAAAACAATATTTCCCAATGAGAAGTTTATGTATAAATCTTCTTTCCTACTTATTTTTAAAAACTAATATTTTTATCATTCTTACACAACTTGAATCTACTCTATCAATATTCTAATACTAAATCTAACAGCTTGAAAACTATCTAAAATATGAATCTTATTGTTTAGATTAGAAGAGATCTAAAAGAACATAATATATATGTTTAACCCCAAATCCTAATATGGTTACAAATCTAAAGAGGAGTCAATATATAAAATTAACTTTTTAATAACTCAATACATGTAAAATTGCAAAACAGCTAATTATATTTTTAAATGTTACTGATGGAGACTTGTATCTAAACAATAAATACCAGTGCTCTGTAAGTAGAGAGAAAACTTTTTCAAAGTTTATTTCTAAACAGAAGTTAAAAAAGGAAACTGCAATCTGAAAATCCAAAGGGTGAACACAAGTGACATTTACTTCTGAGGGTCAGCCAACTTGAAGATCCAAATCTAGAGCCCTGAAGCAGAATATGTTTTCCAAACCAGATGCTTTCTTATTGGTTCCACAAGGTACTCCTGCAAAATCAATCATTCCCCTTTAAAGAATCATTGTGTAGATGCCAACTTTAATTTCCTTATCTTTAAAATATAGGTAGAAATTAGCATAAATTAAATTGGCTTAGAATAAAAACTTGAATGACTATACTTGTCATATAAAATGTGATTTACTTGAATAACAGTTGCTCAATGAATAAAAAAATCACATCCAGGAAATTAAGGTACCAACTACCCCCAAATTAGAAAATAAGCTTTCAAATATAATATATTGTTATCATTTAAGTATAATACTGAATATACCAAGGGTTCATGGGAAAGATAAAAATATTAATTGCTTTATTCCAAAATTTAAGATTACACAGTCTTTTTTTTAAACATGAATTTTTTTCTAACAAAGCACATACTTTGAACTGATTTTAACTGTTTAACAACACAAACTTATGTGTCTGTAAAATTTGTTTTTTTTTTGTTTGTTTTTTGAGGTACCAAGGCCAGGGAAGCCAGTGTTTAACCACTGAGCCACATCAGCTCACCTGAATAGGTTTTGTTGTTTGTTTGTTTTTAGGAGGCACTGGGAACCAAACCCCGAACCTCACATGGTGGAAGCAGGTGCTCAGATGCTTGAGCCACATCCACTCCCTCTGTAAAGTTTTAAATAAAAAAAATATTTCTCATATAAAATAACCAACCTAAAATATTTCAAATGTTCATTTTCTTCCTCTAGATATTCTGACACATCATCCTTTTCTTGATAAATGAAGGACCCAATTGTTGGTCAACTAGTTTACTGACAGATAATGGAAAGACCACTGAACTATGATTCCAGAAGGCTTAAGTCTGTAATTGGTGAGCTAGATAATCCCAAAAAAGTCATTTGACCAACCCCTTGACTTCAGATTCCAAACTGAATGTGATGACTCTTGAGATTATCTTTTCAACTCTACAGATTTTATCAGTAAGTGGTTATAAGAGCACTAAGTACAAGGGATCTAGTCAGTAGCATCTATTACTGGCTTTATGATTTTGGACAAGTAATTTCACTGGTATCCTCACCTGTTTTTTAAAAAAAGAAATAGGAATAATGTTCTACTCTTCTACTAGGCACATAGCTAGAATATATTTTTCAGTCTTTCTTGGAGCTGGATGAGAGACTATGTTCCAGAGTTCTGGTCTATGGACCTGAGTAGAAGAGATGTGTACTACTTCCACGCCTAAAACCTTCTTCTCTGATCCGCTCTTGGACAGGTCATTTCTCTTTGAGGCTCATCAATGTAATTTAGGGGTTTCTGTTTAATCTGTAAAGATCCCCTCCTGGCTTCTAGTTTCTCCGTGCGCATTCAAAAAAGAAAAGAGGTCACGCGGGCGGCAACCGGGATGCAGCAGCCGGGTGTTGTGGAGCAGAAAGAACATCGAAGGGCTCCCCTGTTGTTGACTGTCGACGATTTAAAACCCCGCTAGAATTTGTAAGTAAACAAAATGAATATTCAACTTTCCATGATTTAATTTTTGAACTGATACCTTATCCTTTCAAAAACTCTTTCAGAAACGATCCCTCCCCACCCCTTACCGCAAAAACATTAAACTGGGCAGGGTGGTATATATTTTTGCTTTGAACTTAAAAAGAGAAAATCTTAAAAACCACTAAACGGGATAAAGTGGGAGTAAATTTTTGTTTTGGAGTTTACGATGAGAAGCGGAATCATTAAAAGATTCAAAATGTAAACGGGAAATCCTACTACTTTACCTTCGTCAAAAAAGTTAAAGGAGCCTTGCAGGATCCCATCATTCGTCATTTTAATCCTTATAAGATAGTACCCCCCCCCCCTCTTTTTTTTAAAGCGTTAATGGTGCTAAAAAGGGTGAAGTGTGAAGTTTTAGGAAGATCCTACGATTAACATTTTACTTACATATTATATATGTATCCTCAGAGGTATTTCACACTCGATGGAAAAGTTTAACCCTCTTTCTCTCTTTCAGTCGTGCTAATTTATACTGTTCAACAGATAACAGAAATTATCTTAATCTGATTAAGCATACTGTTTTTGTTCTAGTTTTATGTCTTTAAGTTTAAAAAATATTTTGTGTCTATATGAGAGATCCTTTCCATGACTCTATTTTTTAAGAATTTGGTTGTGGCAGCTATCCATATTTGTATTTTATTGTTTAAGCACATGATTAGTATATAAATGGCCGGTAGAAAATCATTTAGTTAAAAAAAAAAAAGGGAACTTTATCATAGAAGAAACTGAAAATATTCTTCATAGCCTTTGTGTGGATTAGAACAGTTTGAAAGCCCACATTTGCTATGAAAACTTTCAGAGCCCCTCCTCAAGGTTTATTATGCTGATTGCAGAGTCAACAACTTGATTACCAGTATTGCTGCTGGTTTATCAAGTAACCTTGAGAGATTCATTTAAACTCTATTTTGCCTAATTTCCTTCCTAATGTAGAGGGGATATAATACATTACTAGCCTGAAGAGCTCATATAATTCACAAATAAAGTAACTTCAGAATTTAGTTAATTATTTGAGGATCATTGGGCATTTTAATAATTTACAATAACTGTATATAACTTATTTTTGCCAAATAAATTTTTGCCTACAGTCATTTAAAACTGTATTCCATGGAAATCCACATTTTTCTGGAAAGCCACTTGAATTTCCTGGAGGGAAGTTGGCTCAGAGAAGCCTTGCCTGCTTTTATCATTTTGGGGTTGTGCACGAACCCCGTACTAAAAGGAAAGATTCCAAGTGTGAAAGCACATAGAGCCATTCCACAACCTCCAAAAAAATGTAAAGATAAAAAATGGGCTGTTTTTCCTTTTGCTTTTAGAATTCTACTTGCATAAAAATTCCATCAATATTACTTCATCTTGTAAACGACTTGTGAGCCACAAGAGATAAACAATATGATGATTATACTTTATCATAAATTTTGCACAGAAAATCAAGCATTTGAGAATATGGAAGGATGTCCTCAACATTGGTTATGATCATAGACTTTGAAATCAGAGCTGGATGTGAATTCCTCTTCTGTCACTATGTGCCTTTGGCAGGTTACCTCATCTCTCTGAGACCATTTCCTCATCTGTAAAGTGGAGTTCATAGGGTCATTTATAGTATTAAATGGGATAGTTTAAAGACTCAGTAAATGGAAACTGTTGTTACTGATTTGGCCTCTTTCCTCTTTACTAATATTAAAGGAGTTGGTACTTGATTTTGGTAATCAAAATAGAAAGGAATAAAATTCATCTATAATTCCACAACCTCAGCACATCAAATTGTTTTGAATTTTATAGTCTCTCAGCCCTTCGCCATAGGTATACATAATGTAAATGAAATAATATTTATTTAAAGTTTGTTAACTTCTGAGGGGCTCGTTTTAACCATATAAATAGGGCTTTTTTTCCTTTTCTTTTCTTTTTTGGCTTTTAATTAGATTGTATTTTATTTAGATATGTGAAATTTGCCCCCAAATAGCATGAGGAATCATATATTGCCTTGGACTAGAGGAAACTGCTAAGCTTGAAGCTTACATTGTAAATAGGGCTCTTTGATTCTGCCTTCTGATCTGCTAGTGAAGAAGCCACAGAACTTTAGCGCAGTTTCTATTTGCTTTCCTCATTCCAAAAAATAAAACCTTTAGTTGCACTTTTATTTCATAATTCAAATAATAATAACAATTTTTTTAGTACTTCTTTTGTGTCCCAAAGGGCTGTTGAAGTTTCATCACAACACCCTCTTTCATCTAGGAAGTGTGATTCCCGTTTGTAGTTAAAAAAACCAAGGCATATAGAGATAATTTACCAAGTCAGGCGCTGGAACAGTCATTCAGGCCTAGTCAGTCTGGCTTAAGTGGACAGTGCTATATAAAATTCTGAATTTGTAGATTCACTATATTGATACTAGGTCATTTGTAAGCAGAAGTTGATCCTGGCAGCTAACTTACTACTTCTTTGTATAGATGTAACAGTATTTGAATTATATAACTTCTTTGACCACCGACTTAGTAAAAAATTTTATGGGAAAATAATAAAGAGGAATAGGGAATTTTTAGAGCCTAAACAAATGAAGCATTCACCTATAATTTTGTTAGTTGTAGCAGTAAAAATATTATACACAAGGCAAGTTATTAAGACTAAACATTCCTTTTTTTTAATTTAAATTTTATTTTTTTAAACATTCCTTTTTTAAATTAGAGGTTCATAATTTGAAAAGTAAATTAAATATAGGTTTTTTAGTGAAGGAAAATAATTTTTCTTCTTTAATGCAGTGCTTCTCATCAGTATCAGGATCACCCGCCAAACATGTTAAACACAAATTCCTGCACCAGGCTCTTAGTGACTCTAGTCTTGTAGGTCTGGGATGGGGCCCAAGAATTTGCATTTTGAACATGCTCCCAGGTGATGATAATGACTCCAAGCTGATGAGTTTGGTAAGGGAACAAATATTAGCAATTGTATCCAAAAAGACACAATTTTAATGTTCTGATTGTTAGACCCAAGATTCACTCCGGAAACCTAGTCAAAAGCTCAACCTCTTATCACTTTCTATCTAATTTTTTCTCCAAAGAGTCTCATACTTTGAAAAATTGTTTATTCAGCAGAATACATCAGTTTTTTTTCATAAATTTTTTAAAAATCAAGGACAGTGGCCATAACAGAGTTTGAGTGTTACCATATACATACACCTAATTCCAATCAAAAGCAAAGAAACTAAATATTTTAATTGGATTACAAATGGGTAATATATAAATTACAAATATATAAATTTTATAAGATCTTTTAAATTTTATTTTCATAAGATGTTTTAAAAGGTTGACAATAACTCACTAGTCTGCAGGCTCCAAATTGGTAACAGCACCTAACCACTCTTAATGTTTCTTCCCCTTCTTCCTTAGTCAAATAGTTTTAGTTGGGTACCTCTGGGGCAGAGCCGCTAAAGGCTTTTTCTTAGTCTGCCTTGCAACTAGTTATGGCACAGAAGGAAGATCTGGCCAATGGCATGAAAATAGAAATATGTTCCACTTCAGATCTTGCCCTGAAAGGATAAAAGTATACTCCCCTGAATCTTATCCCTCCTCCCATGGACTAAGTGATGTGAAAGTTGGCATAGCCACCTTGGATCAACAGAGGAAATCAAGGATGGTAGAGCCACTCTATCAGCCATGGACTGCCACTGACCTCTGAATATTATGAGAGAAATTATCTTCTGTCTGCTTTAAGCCACTATATTTTATGTCTTTTGTTTCACAGCTTAGACTGTGTCTTAATACTATGGGGGTGGGAATCTAATCCAATCAACACATTTGAGAGTTGAGAAAACTGAGGATCAAATGAAGGCAAGCCATTTCACAATGTAATGTTTGTGCCAATTGTGAAATAAGACTGGGCCTTCTGACTCCCAATCTAAAGCTTTTTCTATATACCAAATTCTGTTCCCTATCATTCCTCCTTCTCCTGCCTATCCCCAGGCATTCTTCTTGCTATTTATATATTAAACTATATAATATTAAATATATTTTATAATATTTAAAAATATATTATATATTCATCAAAGTCCATTGACTTTGGTATTCTATATTTTTCTTATAATCCCAAGATCAGTGAAATGAAGCTGCCTGACTTCCAAAGCTTGGTCATAAAAGGTAATACAGCTTCCATCTGTCTTGCTAGCTCTTGGGACAATTGCCCTTGGAACTCAACATTGTGAGGAAACCTAGGCCACATGAAGTGGCCACTATAGGAATTCTAGCTGGGTTGTCAAACAACAGCCAGCATCACTGCCAGATATATGACCAAACAAACCTTCAGGTAGTTCTTAAGTGATTTTTTTAATCAGAGCATTTTCACTTCCAGTGTTATCTTTATATGATTAAGTGAAAAACAATTATTTTTAACCAAACAGGAAATTCAAACAAAACCCTAGAATTCCTAGATATGACTTGGTTACTTTGGGGAAAGGACAAGGGGAGAAAAATAGGATCCGGGAAGAAGACATGGGAATTTTCCTTACAAAGGTGATCGTATTAAAATTTAGCAAAAGGTTATGAGTTAACAAAATGGGAACTGTTTATCATTACTTGTCTTTTTGAAGACAGGAGAGAAATCAATTTGCTAATAAGTCTTATCTTATTGCTTCTTCCCTAATTTTCTTATAAGGACATCCATAAGCATCCTAATATTTTTATCCGTATTTCTGCAAGAGTCACCAGGCTACCTTCCACAACTCTAATCCATCCCATCCTAATTACATACTTCAGCCAAATTAATCAGCCAAGAACCCACCATATAATTCCGGTTACATCAAATGTAAAGGTTAGGAAAGGTAGGATCAGATTCAGAAGGACAAAGGAGTTCAAAGCTTTTTTGGATTCAAATATTCTCTCCACTTTCTGAACCCGAGTTTGTGGATAGGTTAAAAGCTAGGTATACCTACATCAAACAATCCTTGGAAGGAATAAAAGAGATGATCTACATGAAAGCATCTAGTACAAGGTCTCATTCAATAAACACCAGTTTTCCTTCTTCTCTTCTTAACCTCTGCACTAGTCCAATACATATGTTATATCTGAGTTAAGAAAGTCTCATTTTTCCTGCATACTCTCTGCTCAGATTCATTTTCCATTTTATTATTCTATTCCCCTCTCTTTAAGTTTCTTTCCCCATATCTGCATATATTCCTACTCTACTTATTCTTTAAGGCCCAGCTCAAATTCTATTTCTTACATAAAGTCTTCCTGATAAAGCCAGTCACCTTCTCTT
>JAQZBX010006783.1:0-52238 GCA_029593785.1 Cabassous unicinctus | reverse complement strand
TGACTAAATCTGAGGTCTCTTGACCATAAAATCTCATTTGTAGTTAATATTTCCCTCTTTTTGGTAAAGCTCTTTTTCCAGATATCTTGCTAGTCATTTCTTCGTAATAATCCCTTGGTGCCAAACAGACTCATGCCAAGGAGTCATGTCCCATGTTTGGGGGAAGGTAGTGTATTTATATGCTGAGATTGGCTTAAAGAGAGGCTAAATTTGATCAACAAGAAGGCTTTCAGGAGGTAACTCAGGTAATATATAGTACTATGCTGTTTCATTTTCACTAGAATAGGTTCATAAATACAGCCATCAATAATAATGGCCAGGCATAATTGTCCTTCACCACTCAGCACTGCCAATGTATTCAGGAGATTCTTGCTGCTCTATGAGAGAATGTAGCAGGATATATACAAAAAATTACAAACAAATACAGCAGGATATACATTTTTCTTGAGCACACATGGATCTTTCTCCAGCATAGACCACATGCTAGGTCACAGAACAACTCTCAACAAATTCAGAAAGATTGAAATTATATAAAGTAATTTCTCTGATCACAATGGAATGAAGATGAAAATCTATAAAGGGATATAACCAGAATAGACACAAAGATATGGAAGTTAAACCATACACTCTTAGACAATCAGTGAGTCAATGAAATTGCCAAAGAAATAAATAACTACTTTGAAATGAAAACACAACATAAAACCAAGGTGTGCAGAATTAGCAGTGCTGAGAGGGAAATTTATAGCCATAAATGACTATATTAAAAATGAAGAAAGAGCTAAAATTAAAGACCTAATTGCACACCTCAAGGAAATAGAAAAAGAACCACAAACTAATTCCAAAGCAAGCATAAAGATAGAAATAATGAAGATTAGAGAAGTAAATGAAATTGAGAATTAAAAATCGCTAGAAAAAATAACAAAACCTAAAGCCGGTTCTTTGATAAGAATAATAAAATTGAAAAATCCTGAGCTAGACAAAAAAGAAAAAAAGAGAGAAGATGCAATTACATAAAATAAAAAATGAGGGAGGGAATATCCCCAATGATCCCATAGAAACAAAGAGTATAATAAGAAGATAGTTTATAAAATTGTATCCCAACAAGATGGATAACTTAGATGAATCGGGCAAATTTCTAGAAACACAAAAGACCCTATATTGATGAAATAAGAAAGTGGTGAACTCAACTCACCAAGTAGAAGTAACAAGATTGAATTAATCAACAAAAACTTCCAAAATAAGAAGTGCCCAAGACCATATGGCTTCACAGTGATTTCTAACAATTATTCTGGAAAGAAATAACACTACTCTTTCTTAAATCTTTAAAAAAACAGAAGTGGAGGGAACATTGCCTAAGTCCTTCCATGGTGCCAACGTCACCCTAACACCAAAACCACATAAAGATGCCACAAGAAAGGAAAAGTACAAACCAATCCCTCTAATGAACATGGATGCTAAAATCCTCAACAAAATACTTGGTAATCATATTCAACAACACATCAAACAACTTATACATCATGATAATCAAATGGCTAGATATCGGTAAAAATTACAAGAAACAGTAAAATATGGTTCAGTGAAAAGAATAAATTAAAACATTAGAGGCACAGAAATTGTAACAACTAATGGAGATGTTCAAACAAATCTCTTAAGTCAATTGAAGGAAATATGGAAAATATGGCTGAAGCGATAAAGGGAAATAAGACAAAACTGGATGAGCATAAGGAAGAAATTGAAAATATGAGAAAAGACATAACAACTCAAGGGAATTAAAAGACATAATAAAATAGGTTAAATTACAATAGAGTCATTGAACAGCAAATTTGAACAGGCAGAAGAAAGAATCAAAAAACAAGTAGACAAGATATTCAAAACCTTATAGATACAAAAAAATATAGAGAAAAGAATAAAAAATAATGACAGATTCTCAGGGAATAAAAAGACAGCATGAAGTTCACAAGCATATGCATCATGGGTGTCCCAGAAAAAATAAAAAAAGGAAGAGTGGCAGAACGACTACATAAGGAAATAATGGCCAAAAATTTCCCAGTTCTTGTGAATGACATAAATATATATGCCGAAAAAGCACACTGTACTCCAAGGAGAATAAATCTTAATAATCTTATTCTGAGACAACTACTAATCAGAATGTCAAATGACAAAGATAAAGACAGAATCCTGAAATCATCAAGAGAAAAGCAATTCATCACACACAAGGGAACTGCAATAAGATTAGGTGCTGATTTTTCAAAAGAAACCATGGAGGTGAGAAGGCAGTGGTATGATATATTTAAGGTACTGAAAGAGAAAGACTGCCATCTAAGAATCCTTTATCACAAAACTTTCATTCAAAGATGAGGAAGAGTTTAAAATATTCACAGATAAACAGAAAATGAGAGACTTTTTCAACAGGAGACCTTCCTTAAATGAAATACTATAGAGAATTCTGCAGTCTGAAAGGAAAAGATACAGAAGTTTGGAGGAGAGTGTAGAAATGAAGATTATTCATAGCTAGATGGTAAAAAGAGACAGAACAGAAGAGGTGACATAAAAACTAAAGGATAAAATGGTTGAAGTAATTAATTATATTACAGTAATATAATAACATTGAATACTAATTGATTAAAATCACCAAACAAAAGACCCAGATTTGTAGAATTGACAAAAATATATTTTTCATCTATATGCTATATACAAGAGACACCCCTTTGAACCAACTTTGAAAGTGAAAGATTGGGAAAAGCTATTCTAACTAGAATTGACAAAGAAATTAGCTGGACTAGCTTTTTTATATTAGACAAAATAGACTTTAAATACAAAATGTTTATAAAAGATAAAGAAGGACACTATATGTAAATAAAAGATATAATCCACCAAGAAGAAATAATCATGAAAGTTTATGTACATAACCAGAGTGCCCAAAAATACATGAAGGCATAAAATGGCAAAATTGAAGGAAGAAATAGACATTTCTACAATAATAGATTCAGACATCAAAGCACCATTATCAGAAATAGAAAATTTGGACAGGGGCTCAACAAGGACGCAGAGATCTTGAATAATATGATAAATGAACTAAGCCTAACAAACATATACAGAACATTGCAGCTGAAAACAGCAGGATATGCATTCACCTCAAGCACTCATGGATCATTATGCAAGACAGACAAAAATTTTCGGTCATATAACAAGTCTCAAAAAATGTAAAAAGTTTGAAATTATTCAAAACACTTTCTCTGACCATAGTTAATTGAAGCTGGAAATTAATAACAGGCAGAAAAACAGAAAGTTCACAAATATATGGAGGTTAACAATGCACACTTAAACATGCATTACGTCAAAGAAGAGGTTGCAAGAGAAATCAGTAAATATCTTGAGAGAAGGTGAAAAAGTATTTCAAAACTTATGGGATGCTGTGAAGCCAGTGCTGAGAAGGAAATAAATAACTCTAATGCCTACAATAAAAAAAAGGATGAGCTAAAATAAAAAATCTAATGGAATAGCTGGGGGAAGTAGAAAAAAGAACATCAAACTAATCTCATAGGAAGCAGAAAGAAAAAATTAACAATGATTAGAGAAGAAATAAATGAAATTGAGAATACATATACATATATACAGAATTAACCAAACCAAAAGTTAGTTCTTTGTGAAATCAAAAAATTTGAAACCCTCTAAGTTAGATTGAAAAAGAAGAAAAGAGAGAAGATGCATGTAAATAAAATTGAAAATTAGGGGGACATTACTCCCACCCCCACAGAAATAATAAGGATCCTAAAAGGATACTATAAACAAATGTAAGTCAGCAAATTACGCAACATAGATGAAACAGACAAATTCTTAGAAACACACAAAAACCTACACTGAGTTTAGAAGATATAAAAGATCTAAACAAACCAAACAATTAAAGAGACTGAATCAGTCACCAAATACCTTCCAACTAAGAAAGACCATGCCCAAATGGCTTCACAAATGAAGAGTTAAGAGAAATCCTGTTCAAATTTTTGCAAAAGCTCAAAGAGGAAGGAACACTACCGAATCATTCTATAAAGTCAACATCACCCTGATAGCAAAGCCAGATAAAAAAACTACAAAAAAATGAAAATTTCTGATCAATTAATCTAATGAATATAGATGCAAAAATTTTTAACAAAATATTGCAAATGGAATCCAACAGCACATTAAAAGAATTTTACACCATGATCAAGTGGTTTTTTCCAGGTATGCATAGATGGTTGAACGTAAAAAAAATCAATTAATGTAATACAACACATCTACAAATTGAAGTGGAAAAACCACATGGTCATCTCCATTGAGGAAGAAAAGGCATTTGACACAACCCTGCATCCTTTCTTCACACAAACACTTTGAGAGATAGGAATGAAGAAAACTTCCTCTGCATGATAAAGGACATAAATGAAAAGTGCAAAACTATTATCATAATGAATGGTGAAAGACTGAAAGTTTTCCCCCTATGATGTGGAATAAAATAAGGATGGGCACTGTCACCCCTGTTACTCAACATGTGATAGAAATTCGAGCTAGAACAAATAGGCAAGGAAACGAAATAAAAGCAACCAAATTGGAAAGGAAGAATTAAAACTTCACTATTTGCAGATGACATGATCCTGTAACTAGAAAGTTCCAAAAAATCTACAACAATGGTCTCAGAATTAATAAGTAAGTTCAGAAATGTAGTAGTATACATGATCAATATATGATAAGTCTCTTTCAATACACTAGTAATGAGCACACTGAGATAAAAGGAAAAATCACTTGCCATAATTACTAAAAGAATCATATATCTAGGAATAATTTTAACCAAGGAGGACTTGACTTGAATGCAGAAATCTACAAAACATTGCTAAAAAAAAGCAAAACTAAATAATTGGGAGGACATTTTGTGGTTATTGATTAGAAAACTAAATATCATTTATCAATTGTATCCAAATTGATTTACAAATTCAACACAATTCCAATCAAAATGCCAACCATCTACTTGCAGAAAAGTAGAAGTCAAATATCAAATTAATTTGGAATGGAAATGGACCCTGATGAGCCAAAGATATCTTTTGAAACAGGAAAATCAATGGACTCACAATTCCTGAATTTAAAGCATATTACAAAGCTACAGAGATCAAAACAACATGATACTGTCATAAAGACAGATGTAAGACCAAAATTTCTTTCCAGTGGACATCAGATCCAATGGAATTGATTTAAGATTTCAAAAATGGAGCTACTCATCTATAGCCAATTGATATTGGACAAGGTTGCCACATCCCCTTAACTGAAACAGAATTGTCTTTTCAGCAAATGGTGCTGTGAGAACTGGATATCTATATGCAAAAGAATAAAAGAGAGCCCCTATCTTACTCATTATGCAAAAATTAACTCAAAATGTATCAAAGACTAAATATAAGAGCCAGAACCATAAAACTCCTAAAAGAAAATGTAGGGAAGCATCTTCAAGATTTTATTATAGGCAATGATTTCTTAGATTTTGCATGGAAAGCACAAGCAATGAATGAAAAAAAAAAAGATAAATGTGTTCTCTTCAAAATTAAAAACATTTGCACTTCAAAGGACTTTGCCAAGAAAGTGCAAAGACAGCCTACTTATCGGGGGAAAGTATTTTCACACTACATATCTGTTAAGAGTTCAATATCCAGAATATATAAAGAATATCTACAACTGCACAATAAAAAGACAACCCAATTAAAAATGGGCAAAAAGCTTGAAACGGAATTTTTCCAAGAAGAAATACAAATGACAAATAAGCACATGAAAGGATGTTCAACATCACTAGTTAGTAAGGAAATGCAAAATAAAAGTACAAAGAGATGTAATTTCATACTGACTAGATTGGCCACTATTAGAAAAACAGAAAACTGCAAGTGTTGGAGAGGATGTAGAGAAATAGCAGCACTTATTCACTGCTGGTGGCAATGTAAAATTTTGCATTGGCTATGGAATAATTTTGGTTTCACTGGAAGCTCAGTATAGAATTTCCATTTGATCTGGTAATCCCACTACTAGTACATACTGAAAAGAACTGAAAGCAGCGATGCAAAGAGACATTTGAACATCATTGTCCATATCATAGCATCAGTATTAACAATTACAAAATGATTCAAACAACTCAATATACATCAACAAATGAATGGATTGAAAAATATAGTATATACATATGATGGATTGTTATTCAGCTGTGAGAACGAATGTAGTCCTGATGCATGGGACAACATGGATAGAACCTTATAGTCATTATGTTCAGATAAATAAACCAAACACAAAATGATAAATATTGTATGATCTCACTAATATTAACTAATAATAATAAACAAACTCAGAGATTTAGAATCTAGAATATAGTTCACATGGAGATAAAATGTGGGTAAAGAAAGAGAAGCTGATACTAATTTGTGCAGAAATTGTATTTAGATTGATTGTAAAAGTTGAAAATGGATAGAAGTGATGATAGCTCATTATTGTGAGTGTAATAGTGCTAAATTATGCATGTGAATGTGGTTGAAAGAGGAAATTTGGTGTCATGTACCTTACTAAAGGAAAGCTAGAGGATCAAAAATGGAAATTTATAACACAGTAAACTTTGTTGTGGATGAAAACTGTGGTTAATAGTACAAATATGTTCTTTCATGAACTATAACAAATGAACTTGCCTATTACAAGGTGATAATAATAGGGTTATATAAGGAAAAATGCACCTAAAGGAAGCTATGGACTGTGGTTAGTAATATTTTAATATTCTTTCATCAATTTTAACAAAAATACCATAAAAATGATAAGTGCTAACAATAGGGGCATATAAGGGAATGCTTTGTTTCTTACATGACATTTATGAAAACCTACGTCTTCTCAAATTAAAAAAATTACAATAATTAAAAAAATTATGCTGAGTGAAAGAATCCAGATGCAATACACTACCTATAGTATGAGTTCATTTGTATAAAATATAAATACAAAAAATCTATATAGACAGAAACAGAGTAGTGGTTATTTGGGCCTGGTGAATAATATAAGGATTGAGAGGCTTTTTTCTCCTTGTAGTAATTAAAATATTCTAAAATTGCTTTTAGTGATTAATGCTCAACTTTCTGATTATACTGACAGCAATTGTTTGTACATTGTATTTATTTATTTATTTATCCCCCCCCCTTATTGTTTTTGTGCTTTCTGTGTCTGTTCATTGTGTTTTTTATTTTTTATTTTTTAGAAGCACCAGGAACTGAAACAGGGGCCTCCCAGTTGGAAGGGAGGTGCTCAATGGCTTGAGCCTCCTCTGCTCCACTTGTGTATCTCATTGTGTTTCCTTGTAGTGTCTCTTCATTGCATCATCTTGTTGCATCAGCTCACCACACCAGCCTGTTTTGTCAGCTTGCTCTCTGACTCATCTTCTTTAGGTGGCACCAGGAACTGAACCCAGGAGCTCACAGGTGGTAGGCAGATGCCCAACTGTTTGAGTCACATCCACTTCCGTTTGCACACTTTTGATGGATTGTGTGGTGTCTGAATATATCTCAGTAAAACCACTTCAATAACAGCTAAAATAAGTCAAAGAAGACCTGAATAAATAGGAGAATATTGTGTGTTCATGGATTGGAAGACTAAATATCTTTAAGATAACGATACTACCCAAAGCAATTTATAGATTTATTTCAATCCTAATCAAAATTCCAATATTCTTCTTTGTAGAAAAGGAAACATCATCCAACAAATTTATATTGTAAGAGTGTAAGGGACCCGGAAGGGCTAAAGCCATCTTGAAAAAGAAGAGTTAAATTAGAGGACTTACAATTTCTTTTCTTAAATCTTGTTACAAAGCCACAGTAAGTAAACCAGCATGGTACTAGCACAAGGATAACAAATAGATGAGTAGAATAGAATGCAGAGCTCGAAGACAACACCCTCACATTTATGGGTAACTCATTTTTGTTAAGGTGGCAAAGCCGACACTATTGGAAAAGAATAGTCTCTTCTACAAATGGTCCTGGGTAAACTGAATCTCCATTTGCAAAAAAATAGAATCAGAACCCCTAACTCTCACCATGTATAAAAATCAACTAAAAATGGATCAAAGCCCTTAATATTAGAGCTAGCACCATAAAACTCCTAGGCAAAAATATAAGTAAACATCTCTAGCACATTGTGTTAGGCAACGGTTTCTTGGCCATTAAACCAAAATCACCAACAAAAAAAGAAATAAAAAATAGGACATCATCAAAATTTAAAAAACAAACAAAAAATCAACTTTTGTTTCTCAAAGGACTATATCATGAAAGTAATATGACAAACTATACTATACATTGGGGAAATGATTCTAAACCACATATCTGATAAATGATTAATATTGAGAATATATAAAGAAATCTTTCAATTTAACAACAAAAAGACATCTCAATTTAAAAACGGGCAAAGACTTGATCAGACAAATCTCCAAAGATGATATACAAATGGCCAGAATGCACATGAAAAGATGTTAAACATTATTAGCCATTGGGAAAATGACAATCATAACCCCAATGAGATACAATTTCACACTCAGTAGAATGGCTGCTATTCAAAACATGGAAAATAACAAGTATTGGAGAGATTGTGCAAAAATAGGCACACTCATTCATTGCTGGTGGCAATGTAAAATTTTATAGCTGCTATGGAAGACAGTTTGTTACTTCCTCAGATAGCTAAATATGGAACTACCAAATGAGCTGGCAATCCAACTACTAGATACATACCTCAAAGAATACAAAGCAGGTATTTGGATAGATATTTGAACACCATTGTTCATAGCAGCATTATTCACAATTGCCAAAGGTTGGAAGCAACCCAAGTGTCTATCAACTATAAAAGGATTAATAAAATGTGGCATTCTCACACACACACACACACAATGGAATATTAATCATCCATAAAAAGCCATGAAGCCCTGATACATGCAACATGGAAGAACATTGTAGACATTTTGTTTAGTGAAATATGCTACACACAAAAGTGCAAATACTGTATGATCTCACTGATTTTAAACAATTAGAATAAGCAAATTCATAGAATCAGAAAATAGAATATACATTATTGGGGGACAGGGTGTGTATAGGGAATTAGTAGCTAAGGACTAAAATGTATAGGGTTCCTCCTTGGAGTCATGAAAACGTTTAATGTATAGTGTTTATGGTAGCATAACTTCATGAATGCAAGTAACAGCAGAGAAATATACATCTGAATAGGTTTAAAAGGGTAAATATGAAATTATATATATGGTAACAGAAAATTGAAAAAAAATCCATTCTACTACACTACACAGTGTACCCTAAGTTAAATCATGGGCCATTACTAATATTACAATTATAAAACTGTGCTATTATGAACTGTAACAAATATTCCACACCAATGCAAATTGTTGTTGGTGGGTGGTATAAGGGAATCCTGTCTTTTATGCATGATTGTTCTGTAAACATACAACTTACCAATATAGAAAAATGCTTAATTAAAAAAGAGAATAAAAACAAAGTAACAAAACAAAAAAAATTAATAATAAAAAACAAAGTAACAATGTCAGGAATAAAATAGGAGTTGTTACAGACAGACAGAATCTATTTGGCAGAATATTTTCTTAAAAAATGAATGTAATGAAAACAACTAACACATTTATCTGCTAATGGGAAAATTTGTGTTTCAAGTGAAAATTCAAATTTTAGAATACTTTGGTCCTTCACATAACTTGACATCTTCCCAATACTTACAGATCTTTCCGATTGAATATGTGATATTAATAAATGTGATTTATTTGGGTATTTTATAATTAAATATGTCATGATGGATGATCTTTTTTCAATTATGAACCAATATTTTCCAGAAAAAGAGTACATTATGTTACAAAGTTATGCATGTGTAAAGATCCATTCAAATTGCTGAACAGAGCAATGGACTTAATCTAATTGAATAAACAAAAATCATTAATATGGTTTCAGAATTTACATAGCAACTATTTGTTATGAAATCACCACTTGTATTTAGTTGTAGAATATTAGCATTAAAGAATAGCAAAAATATCAGAAAGCACTAATCACATACTTTACTTTTCAAACCACATATATGTTAAAGGCTTTATTTTCTTCACACACTTCCACAACAATATCATATTGCAACATACTGAATGATGAAACATTTTAGAATTCAATTATCTCCCAGTAAGCCATGATGAAAAAGCTCTTTTAAAAATCTAAAACTATTTCTTTCTTCTTAATACTTTTAATTCAGTTTTGGGAAATATTTTTAAAAGTATTATTGCATTAAAATATAAAGATTTTATTATTTTAAAATAGTGTTTATAATGAATCCATTTTAATATACAATATGATAATTTTCAATAGATAAAAATGATCATAAGTTCTTCAGGTTTTCAATAATTTTTAGAATACAAAGTGTCCCTTAAACTAAAATAATATGATAGATGATTTACATAAATTCTATTAATTTATGTCTTCAGTATTCCACAGACTCTAAGATAGTATACATTTTTAAGTATTTTGCCTACTCTGAACCTCTTTTAATGGCTACATTTCCTTGAAAGTAATAATACAGTGCCTTTATCAGATGCCTGAGCAGTTTTTCTCTTACTCTTCTCAAAATAGCACATCAGTTCTGTTTTCTATTTATTTTGTTACACTCCAAATTATCCTTGCCATATCAGGGACACTTTTTAGCCTCTGTCAAACTATGCATTCCTTCAGGTTTTCTCTTTTTATTTTTTCCTGAAATTCACCTACAGAGAAAGGGAGTATGCAGTGATGATGAAAGCAGGTAAAGATTTGCTGAGCTCTCTGAAACTGTAGCTCAGTGTTCACCACTCTGGTGTAGCCAAGCTTGTCTAACAGAGAGCAAAGGGGGATTTCTGCTTCCATAGATTCTACTTATTATCTCTGTTCAACAACTTTTCCTTCTGAATTTAGTAAATGTGTTGAGATCCTATGAAGTTATGTGGAAATTTCTATTTTTGAGTCTTCATATCCAACACTTTTTGGAGTTTCTTAGACCCTCGCATGTTCTGATACTCATCAGATTGCCAGCTATTAATAAGAATTTTCAGAGTAAAGACAAATGGGGCTACTTCCTCAGAATTGTTTCTTGGGTGGTACCCTCACATTCTAAGGGGAACCTAACATGATTAATTAGATCCCATATGGAAGGATCTCTTCAAAACACTTTTGTGAAGAGTTTGGCTTTGTGCTACATCCTCTTTTTTTTAACTTGTTTCCTTTTAAATTCAATTCTAAAAGGTATCTCCTCTTTCTTTAAGTTTGTAACTACTAGTTGATTATTCATTGTTTTTTCTATTCTTATTTTTTTTAACAGTATGTGATTTTCCTTCATGACATAAGGTTAATCCAAAACCATAGAAAGTATAATTTTATTCAGGTTGCAAAATTTTGGGGATATATTTGAAAGAAAATAAATTGTATTGATAATTAGACATAAATTGAATATGTATTGAATTGAAGAACATGTCATTTTTAACATTCACTTTTGTTTTTTAACAAAAATTATTACTAAATTTATTGCTAATAAATACTATTACAAATTTAACTAATCTCAAGGGATAACCAAAGAATCCCTACCAATCAGGAAATCTGTCCTCTCTGAAGGAGGAAATCAATGGTTCAACAGTGTCTCTGAGAGTTATGACCCATGCATGTCCCTCATAAAGACTAACCTTGTTTTTGAAGAATCTAGAAGCAGAATTGTTTATATGATAAGGATAAATGTGAATATCTGAGTAGTGACTGTGAATTTTACTCAGGCAGTATCAAAATTTTTGTTTTCTCTATAAGGTTTGGAGAAAAATTATTCATGTTACAGAAGAGAAACTTGTTTCCTCATAACTTAGGTAAATTTTTATCTTTTAATCCCTGTGCTTCTTCAAAATCAGCAATGAACATTTAATTGAAATACAACTGATATGTCTCAAATCATTAAAATACTTAATTATGTCTGCTCAATATTAAAATATATTCTAATAGAGTGTCTGTTCTTTCTGATTTTAGTGTTTATTACAGGTCATTAGACTTAAGTGGGTATCTGATGATACCTAATACCAACATTGCTCAAATATTGTACTAGTTCAAATACCCTGAATAAATATTGCATGAGCTAGATTGTAAAGGATTGCTAAGAAATTTAGAGGCAACAGTGATTTGCTATGGCTATTCATGGAACTCAATCCTCCTAAGGAAATATAATCCTTCAAATAGCAATGGATAGATCAAGATACCCAAAGAAGATTTTACAATGCGATGAGTCAACTAAAGCTGTATAATGTTCAAATATATGGGCTGATAGGGAGGTTCTTTCATAGAACGTGTCTCAGATGATCAATAGCTGATGAAGGATATAAGAAACCAATCACTTAACATATCCATGCAGAGTTTCAAAAGACATTTTGTGGTAATACAAATGTAACTTTATAATTGGTAGATTTATAGGTCTTGGTTTTAAATCATTTAATAAAATTATATTCTCTCTTATAATCAAAATATGTCTTCAGTTTTTTAATCATCTTCTTATCATTTTATACTTTCATTTCAGGGAGATTGCAATATATTAGAAGACACGGGAAACCTCACCATCTTCACGGAATTCCTACTAATGGATGTGTCAACCTCCCGGGAGATCCAAATCTTGAAAGGGCTGCTTTTCTTAGTTATTTATCTGGCAGCCCTGACTGGGAATCTTCTCACTGCTACTGTCATTGTAACAGACCCACATCTACACTCTCCAATGTATTTATAGGCAATTTATCCCTCATAGATCTTTGCTGCATTTCAGTTATTGTTCCTAAATTGACTGTGAATTCTCTGACAGGCAATAAATTGATTTCTTTCACAGAATGTATTGCTCAGATTTTCCTGTTCATCGTCTTATATCCACAGAGCTGGCCTTCCTTGTGGTGATGTCCTATGATCACTATGTTGCCATCTGCAACCCTTTGCATTTTGGGCTCACTATCACCCCATACATTTGCACTCAGGCAGCCTGTGGTTCATGGGCAAGTGGGCTTGCAAGTTCTGCTCTCAACACAGGCACCATGCTCAGACATCCCTTCACAAAGTCCAATGCTTTTCAGCAAAATTTCTGTGTTGTGTTTCAAATTTTGAGGATTTCATCTGCAGAAGTTTGGTTTTCAGAGTCTGTAGCCTCAGCTATCCGTGCTTTTATATATTCTTATGTTCTGCTTTTGTTTAAGTCATATATTGATATCTTTTCAGTGGTGCTTAGGATGCATTCTGTGGCAGCCTGTAACAAAACCTTATCCACCTGTACCCCACAGTTGGCAATTCTTATTTTGTTTGTAATTTCTGGGTTGATTGCTGTTTTTGGTCCCAATGTAAGTGAAGCATCTTCTAATCTTCTCACAGCCATGTTCTACACCATGGTGCCCCCGTTAATAAATCCCATTATTTATAGCCTACAGAACAGAGAGATTAACATATCTATAGGCAGAATGTTCCAAAGTATTTGGAGTTCCCAAGTGAAAATTTCTTGAATAAAATATTCTGAAAAATATTTGAATGATGTTTATGTTATATTTTATATATGTTCTTAAAGTTGAATCTGTCCATGTGAAATATCTAAAGTGTTTTTCCTCTGTGTATGTATGTATGTGTGTGTGTGTGTTTGTGTGTGTGTGTATATATATATATATATATATATACACACACACACACGCATGAGTAATAGGGAAATACACATCTCTATGCCCTTGTTTTTCAGTTCAATAATTTTTGTCATTTTTGCATTTCTTGAGCAAATATTTTGCACATTGTCAAAATGTTTGGAATGTGCTTAGGATGATTTTGACCTGTATTCATCAATGAGATCATTTGGAGAAGACCATGCCTTTTATGACACAGCTTTAACAATGGTGTTTACCTTTAAGAGAACTTCAAGGCAATGGGTACTGCCTCACCAGAAGAAAATATGGCATGTTATCGGTTAGAGCAACCTATTCTTTAAAGTGTAGTCTTTGCGTTCAACCTCATACATGTGTCTTGGCTGAGTAATAAGATTATTAGAACTGAGACATATCTTACTAATAAGGACAAGATAAGGATATGTCACTTAGACTTATGTTATAGTTAGAACCCAAGAAGAGTTGCTTCCACCATTGAAAATTGGATTATAGTAATCTGATTCTCAACACAGAATATTGTTGGGAAGATTTTGTTCTCCACAAGAAGCTAGTGATGAAAAGATATAGGTCATGCTCAATTCACTCATGCTTTATGCCTTATGAAGAATAAGAAATCAGTAATTAAACAGGAGTGAGATGTAGAAATACATGGAATCAGATTTTCACTGCATATCCATTATTGCTTGCATAATGTGATAAAAAATTTTCTCAGAACAAGGAAAACTAATTTTCTTAAGATGGAAATGATTTTATTTCATTGATCCCATAGCCTGAGTGAACTTTGTGATTCCTAAAGAATATATTATCTCATTTATTTATATCTCATAATTGCAATCCATGAATGCCATAAAGGCTATGTTTTTATATTAGATTCCACAACTAGAAAAATATTTTAGCATTTAGGAAGCTATGCTCATTTAACTTCAGCTTTCATCCTTCATTTGGTAAAATGGACACACTGGTTCATTATGGCTCAGTATCTCTTGGTCAATAGAGAAACATGTATAGCATGAATATCAGGAGACTCTTGCCATTCCAAACTAGTAATCCAAGAACATTCTGAAATGTATTCAGATTCCTCCAATAATTGAAATATATCCATATATTTTAATATTTCAAGTATGGAGGAAGAATTCAAATTTCTTTTGAAAATAATTTCTTCCAGCCTGGTCGTCAGCATTGCTGTTCCTTGTGAAAAGAAATCATTGCCTGCTTTTATATTCAAGTACCCCTCTAACAAAGGATGGGAGATGCACTGCTGAGATCTCCAGAGCATTTAAACTTCTCCTTAACTCCTTATTTTCCATTTCTTTCCTACATTAACATATTATAGCCATGGCCTCTGGTTAAGTTGATCTTTGTGTCCCAGAATATAAACATTACCCCACTCCTTCACAGATACTAGGAAATTTAGAGTTCATATTTGTCAGAGCAAGAACCACAAAATCCCCTTGTGAATTAATGGATTGTGAATAATGGGATTTTAAAATTTATTTATTGTCTAAGAAATCTTTATCTACCATGATAACTTCAAGAAGAATTCCTTTGTTAATCTCTAAATTAATTATAGCTTTGACTTTCATATGTTTTCCTTTAATCTATATGGGGTTGAGTGGGTAGGGTGAGAAGTAGATGTGAAATTTCATTTTATCCAATATGATTGCACAAATGTCCAAACACAATTTCCTGAAAAGTACATATTATTGTCATTGAAGTACCACACATGACCTCTGCCATATATTAAATGACCATATGAGAGCAGCTCTGTATCTTTTTATTCTTTAGCATGCAACTGATTTTTACTGCACTGACAACAGACATATTTACATGAATTAAACAACAATTTTATTAGGGAAAATGATGGTATCTTAAGTTATCAGCTGCCATGACAAATACCACACAGTGGGTTGTCTTAACAATGGAAATTTACTGTCAAATGCCTTCAGAGTTTGGAGGTTGCTGCTTTCAGGTGTCTGTAGTGTGCTGATGGGTTGGCTATCCTTGTGGATCCCTGGCTTTCTGGTCTCCTATCAATGTCCTCCCCTTTCTCTGCCCTATTACAGTTGACTTCTTGCCTATGGATCATTCCTGTGGCTTTCTCTCTTTTAAGGTCTCCAGTAACAGGATAAGCTCCATCCTGATTCAGTTGATACATCTTAACTAAAAAAGACATCTTTGACAGAACCTATTAACAAAGGGCTCACAGCCACATGAATAAATTAACATTAAGATCAAGATTTTTTCCTGATATATAATTTAATCTGCCATTTTTATCTAAATTTAAAAATATATTTTTTTCTTTATGACTTGAAATTATTCAAGGTAAATGCATGGAAATTATTGATCTTAAAATGTGGACATTTAAAGTGTGTTGTTTTCCTTTGAAAGCATAGTTAATGCTACATGGAATAAGACATGGCTGAATGTATTTTACTCATTAAATATTGGATATTATTACTTTATTGCATAGAATTATATAGATGACTAAATACCCAATGATATATATGCATTGTACTTGGGTACCCATGTAAGAGAAGATTTTAAATAATAGAGTTCTCAGTTATTATTTGATTGAGGAAAATTTATACTTTCTGTTGAAACAATAGTGTTGATATTAGAATAAATATATTTAAGAAATAGAATGCAAATATATTTCAAGTTTTTTTTTTTACAATAACCTGAGGAAATGGATAAAACAATGGTGTTTAATCCCTTTGTTGAACCTATTTTAAAATTTCAAATTTAAACTCTATTTGGCAGGGTGTACTAGTTAATATATTGTTAATCTGAAAGAAGTATAATTTTCCAAAACAAATTTAGAATCTTACTAATAATTATAAAAATAGTCCTAATGCAAAACAAACAAAAACAGAATCCTAAAGGTTTATCATGTTCCTTTTTCATTCCATAAATCTTTCCTTCTGGCTTATAAGTGAAAATCATTGTCCTGAAATGTAATAAATAATTCCTAGTTTTCACAATGATTAAAAAAATATCTGACTGCTTTCTGAGTAGTGAGATGGCTTTCTCTGCAATGTCCCTTTTAGGAGAAGATTATAATGTTCCAAATTATTAAGTGCAGGCGTGAAATCTTGAAGTTCTTTGGCCAAAGAAGTGAAAGCAGAACTCAAAGATATGGATTTAAAAGCTAACATACTTGTACACCTTTAAAAAATATGATTTATTCTGCCATAAAAACTGCAACATCCCATATAGAAGCTCTCCAATAGCCTAGGCATAGAATATAGATTGTGAGCATCAAAGCTGTAGCCTAAACACAAGGGGCAAGTGTCATTATTGGAAAATAATCTTCATTGCTCTCAGCACCAATGCTTAAAATTTTTGTTTAGTGCAACTTAATCTGGTTTTAGCTGACAGACCAAAGTCAAATGATTTTCCAAAGAAGTTGTGTCAACTTATACACACATTCGAGCCATGTATCACTATTTTAATATTGCACATCCTCTCAGGAAATTGATGCATCCATATATATTTGTAATTATACTTTTAAAAAAATTCCTTCGGAACTAATGATACAGAACATACTGTTATTCATAAAATATTTGTGCTTCTTCTTTTAAATCCCTTTCTGACCTTACATATTACATTTATTTTCTTGTCATTTCCTGTACTGCATTTGAATTATTCCAAGCATTATATATGACATATCTGAAAGATTTATTGTTTTCCTATTATATTCTTTTTTATTTGGATTCTTTTCTTCATATATGTGAATTTATATGTATATATATCATTTTCCCACATCCATCTAATTTTTTAAATTGCTGTACTTTTTAATTGACTTCATTTACATGTAAAATCAATTTTCACTGTTATATGAAATGTGTAGATATCTTCCATTTGTATATTCATAAACATAATGGCCTAAGCATTCTTTTCTTTTGTAGGAGGACTATGCTGTGATTATGGGTTTCTTGTGATTTGTGGTATAATGAAGGAATTCATGTCTGTTGAAATGTTTTCAATGAACCAATAAACTCAGAGTATTGACTTGAGTTTAAGGGTAGAGAAATCACCTGTATTTCCCAAAAATATCAACTGAGAAATGCTCATACTCATTCAAAAAGGAAAAATAATTGAATAAACAATTAGTATTTCCTCCTTTTTTTTCCTTAGGGCAATATCTAAAGCTGTTTGGATTTAGAATATCTGTCACATGTTTTCATGGAAGGATGAGATGTAGTCATTTCAAATACACTTCTTCCAATCATTTTGTTTCACTCATATTTATCTTTTGAGTTCCACATTTTAAGCATTTGTCACTAATTCTATCCATTAAACTTTTCTTATTCATTAGAAAAGTATTTCACATTAGTCAGAAAAAAATTAAAATTGATCCATTTCTAAAACCTGAATACCACACATACACACACACTAATTCTTAGAAGAGGTAGATAAAGTTGATACAAGGATGGATGGATAGATAGAGGCAATAAGCATATCTTGAGAATATAGTGTTGATATTTGTCTTTATGTTTTTATAATAGTTGTATCTTCACATTAGCATGAGATCAAATTTTATTATTATAAATATATGTAATCATTTTAAATTAGTAATATAGAAAATAGTGGAGGAGTAAAAAAAGCAGATATTTGAAACCCATAAATAATTATTAAAGATCATTTTCCCTGTGTATAGAGAGTTAACAATATACAAATATATAAGATTATAAAAATTTATATATGTATTAGTTAATCATAACAGTATTTCAAAAATATTCCTTATTATACCTGATTATTGTATTTTTCTGCTCATTTCATGTTTTCCCAATATTTAATACAATGTCATATAACTTTCTAAACAATGAGTATATAAATTTGGATAAATGAGCTATTATGAAAAGATAAGCATCTCTTTTCTTTAATTTAGAGGTGAACAATATTTTTAATCGTATTACACTTCACGAAAATACCAAGATTTTCTCAACTTTCTAATATAATTATTTCATACTTATTGTCTAATGGCATTGTGCATTAACACCAAACACTCAAATAACAAATGACAAATTTGACAGATGTTTATGAGCTTTTCAAATAAATGTACTTTAGATTTTTGTATTACTTGTGGAATTATAAACATTGCATAGTTTTCTGCTTAATATGTTTTACTCCTTTTAAATATTTTTATTTTAAAATATTTATTTATAATTATTTTACCATTAAAATAATAATATGGTGAATTCTTTAAAAAAGACTAAATCAGTAGCATTAGTTATAGTTACTATAATATGTTACTATCAAGTCTATTCATTTGCATTTATATGATAAACATTATTAAAAATTCTGCATACATTAAGCATCAACTCCCATTCTCAGCCCACATTCTACCTCCTAATAACCTATAATCTAGAGTTTACCTCCATGAGTTTACTCATCATATTTATTTCATATTATAGAAACCACACAATATTTGTCCTTTTGTGTCTGGCTTCTTTTACTCAATATCATGTCCTCAGGGTCCATCCATGTTGACATATGCATCCCAATTTCATTTTTCTTACATCTAAAAAGTATTCCATTCATGTATTTGCCACATTCATTCATATCCATTCAACGGTTGATAGGCACTTGGGCTGTTTCTATATTTTAGCAAATGTGAATAATGTTGCTGTGAACACCAGTTTACAAAAGTCAGTTTGCCAGCTTGCTTTCAGTTCTTCTGAATATATTCCTGGTAATGAGACTGCTGGACCATATGGCAATTCTAAATTCAGCTTCTTGAAGTACTGCTAAACCATCATCCACAGAGGCTATACCATTCTACCTTCTCACCAACAGTGCAGGGGTGTTCCTATTTCTCAATATCCTCTCCAGCACTTGTAGTTTTCTTCTTTTTTAAAATAATGGTCATTCTATGAGTTGTGAAATGGTATGACTTTTAGTTTTGATTTGTACTTCCTTAAAAGCTAATGATGGTTAACATTTTGCATGTGCTCTTTGGTTATTGTTATTTCTTTTTTGGAAAAAAAAATGTCTACTCAGGTCATTTGCCCATTTTAAAAATTATTTTTCTGGTCCTTATATTATTAGGTTGTATGATCTCTTTATATATCTTGTGTGGTATGTGGTTGACAAATATTTTCTCCTAATGAGTAGGCTGTCTTTGTGTTTTCTTTACAAATTCTTTTGAAGTACAAAATTGTTTAATTATGAGGAGGTCCCATTTATCTATTTTTTCTTTTGTTGCTCGTGTTTTGGGTGTAAGGTTTAAGAAACTACTGCGTACCACAAGGTCTTGAAGATGTTTTCCTACATTTTCTTCTAGGAGTTTTATGGTTTTCACTTTCATATTTAGGTCCTTGATCCATTTTGAGTTAATTTTTGTATATGATATGAGATAGGGGTCATTTTTTTTCTATCTTGTTATGAATATCCATTTCTCCCAGCACCATTTATTGCATAGAACATTCTGAGCCAGCTGGGTGGGCTTGAAAGCCTTGTCAAAAATCCCTTGACCATAGATTTGAGAGTCTATTTCTGAGATCGCAATTTGATTCCATTTGTCAATATGTCTATCTTTATGCCAGTAATATATTGTTTTTACTACTGTAGCTAATTAATATTTTTAAAGTCAGAAAATGAAAGTCCTCTAACTTCATTCTTTTTTAAGACATCCTTGGATTTTGAATGCCATTTCCCTTTCAAATAAACTTGATAACAGGCTTTTCTATTTTTGCAAAAAAGGTTGTTCAGATTTTGATTGGGATTCCTTGAATCTGTAAATAAGTTTAGGTAGAATTCTTAACAATATTTAGTCTTCCAGTACATGAACACAGAATATCCTTTCATATATTTAGGTCTTCTTTGGGTTCTTTTAGCAATATATTTTTTTAGTTTTCTGAATGCAGATCCTTTATGTCCTCAGTTAAGTTTATTCTTAAATATTTGATTATATTAGTCACTATTATAAAAGGAATTTCCTCCTCCGATTGCTTATCAGTAGTTTATAAAAATGTTACTGATTTTTCCATATTAATCCTGTATCCTGTCACATTTCTGAACTTGTCTATTAGTTCTAGCAGCTCTGTTTGAGATTTTTTTGAATTTTCAAGTTATAGGTTCATATCATGAGGGAATAGCAAAAATTTGGTTTATTCATTTCCTGAGTGCCTTTACAACTTGTACCAATTTTCTATTTTTGTGTGCATTCTGTTCTCATGGGTATATCATTATGACTAGATGCAATGGTTCATAGGTTAGGAAAACTTTAATTTAGTAAGAAACTCCTGAACTGTTTTGCAGCATGTCATAATATTTGTCACCAAATATTGCAACTGAAATGGATGAGAGATTAGGTTGAACAAAATCCTCAAAATCATTTAGTGTTGCCTAGAATGCTAATTTAAAAAAATTCCTGTGGTGTGTAGTAGAATATAATTATGTGTTCATTTAGCATTTCCTTTGAAAATATATGGATGACATACTGAGCCATTAAACAATTCCAAATAAATATGCAGGCATTAATTACATAATCTGTTCTCTGGCCACAAAGGATTTAATTAGATTAACAACAACAAACATTTTGGAAATTGCACATCATGCATTTAAACAATCTGTGGTCCAAAAGAAATTACAAGTAAAATTTCAAAATATTTTGAATTGGAACGATAGTGAAAATACAACATATGGAGATATTGGTATACAAAAACCAGCCATAGAAGTTTAAAATTTTAAGTGCTTACCCTAGGGAAAGAAAAGGGTCTAAAGACAAATGACCTACATTTCTTACTCCAGAAAACTGGAAAAAGAAGTTCAAATGTAATTAGAAAGACAAGAGTAATGAAGAAAAGATTAGAAATCAATGATATGAGAAATAACTGTACAGCCCAAAGTTTACACCATAATGTAAACTATAGACTTGGGTTAGTAGCAATGCTTCATTATTGGTTCATCAATTATAACAAATATATCACACTAATGTATGATGATAATGATAGGGGAGACTATGTGTGAATGTCTGTGGGGTTTTATGGGAATTCCCTATACTTTCAGTGTAATTTTTATGTAAATCTAAAATTTCTCTAAAATAAAGTTTATTATTACTAAAAAGTAAAAATAAAAATTAATATATTTTTAAGAGTAATAAAACAAAAATCATTAAAGCCAAATGGTTTCTAGGAAAAGGTCAACCAACTTGATTTATTCTTACCTAGTTTATAAAGAATAAAAGACAATGAATACAAATAGTGACATCAGGAATGAAGTAGGGGTATAGGGACAGATGGACAGATATACTACACATAGGGAAAATGAATGAAAATAAAACAATTCACAAAATTTTTCTTTACTAATGATAAAAATTGAGTTTCAAGTGAAAATTACAATTTTTAAAAATTTGTGTCTTCCACCAAAACTTGATAGCTTCTCAAAATTTAAAGAACTAATTAGTAGAATTGTTAGTGATATTATTAAAACTGATTTATTTTGATACTATTTAATGCAGTATGTGATATTGGAATATAAGCATCACTCAATGAAATAATATTTTCCAGATGACTAATACATGAAGTTACAAAATCACACATGGGAAAAAAAAACAAAGTGTTAAACAGATCAATGAATTTAAATGTATCTGAATATGAAAAGTGCATTAAAATGGTTTCAGAATTAAAATCCCCACTATTTTCAAGAGATCATCAATTGTTTCATTTTATTGTAAAGTAGAGTATAAAAACATTTTTAATGATGTTCTGAAAGTATTTATCAATCATTCCTTTTGTTTTCTAAAAATATATCTTTCTGAGGCCTCACTTTCTCATGTAAGTTAACTAAACATCTTTCAACAGAATGAATGAAGCAATATGTATGAGCTTTCTGCTGTCTCCAAATAAGCCTGGATTAAAGAAGTAATCACAAGTGTAATATGATGTCTTTCTTTTTACTGATTTAATTTTGGATTTGGGAAATCATATATTTGTTCATAAAGAAGGGTTTTAAAAATTATTATATAAGGTATTTATTAATTTTAATTATTTTAAAAAGTATATATGTCCATCAGTTATAATTTCTAATATGGTAATTTCTAATATAAATAAACCACATTAATACATGTCCCTTAGAATTTTCTATTTAAATTGTAAAATTAAAATTTTTAGAGCATAAGTAATCCCAGAAAGTAAGAAAAATATTGAAAACTGATGATGTATATAAATTCAATTGAATTATATTTGCAAAATTGGAATGAACCTGAGGTATTATATTTTGAATGTGTTTAGCCTGCCATTATCTTATCTTAAGTTCTATATTTTGATGAAATAAAAATATTATTGATTTATTGAATTATTGGCCATTTTGGATCATTACAGGATGATTTTCCCCTCATCCCAAGATGATAAATCTGCCCAGGTCTTCCTATGTATTTTATCATAGTCTGCATTATCTTTCCTTTTTCAGTGTGGTAGTTTGAGTCTTTTGTGAACCTCAGAAAAAATTATGTCCTTATACATAATCCATTCCTGTGGGTGTGAAGTTATTGTAGGTGGCACCTTTTGAATAGATCACTTCAGTTAAGGTACTTTGGTTAGATTACTTTAGTAAGGCATGAACCAGGGTGGGTCTTCATCTTCTTACTGTAGAACTTTATAAATGGGATGGATACAGAGAGACTGAAAAATGACATGGAAGCTGAGAGAGAAGAAACAGGAGCCCAGAGAGGAACCCAAAGAAACTGAGACAGAAAGCCACAGATGGAGCAGCCATAAGCTGAAAGTAGTGGCACCTGGAGTAGAAGACAGAGACAAGCAGATACTCCCACTTGCCTTCCCACATGACAGAGGAGTCCAGGATTGCCTGCAGCCAGTCTTCAGGGAGAGAGCACATTGATGAGGCCTTGATTTGGACACTTTTCTCAGCTTCAGAAATGTAAGCTTGAAGGCCAATAAACTCTATTATAAAAGCCAACCCATTTCTGTTATATTGCTTTCCACAGCTTCTGGCAAACTAAAACACCGAGGGACAGATTTCTGCCCCCATCAAGGTGACCAATAAGTTAGAGTTCTTATTTTTGCCTAAAATAACAAAATACAGAGACTGAGAATTTGGAGTAATGAAAGCAGGTAAAGATATGCTTGGACTCTGTGAAACCACTGCTAAGATTACTTGTCTCTGTGCAGCCACGATTTTCCTTTAAAGGATACAAGGGGTTTATCCTTCAATAGATTTGAATTCTTATATACACTCAACAAAGTTTACCTGTTGACTTTTGTTAACTGTGTTGACATACTGAAGTGGTGGGTAGAAACTTTTTTTTTTTTTGAGTTGTGTAGCCCTTTATTAGCAACTAAAATAGAATGTATCTGTTGAACAATAGGGATAGTAATTGTCTATAATTGGAGATTTATTAGAATCTAATACAGATAATTTATAAATGCAATTTCTTTATTAAAAAGCTTCCACCCTTCTTTGTGCACAATTTGCAAAAAAAAAGCAGAATATATGTGCACAAGTCTGCAAAGAGTGAATATTAGGATCTGGTAAATGCTTTACAGGTTACTTTTAAAAATCTTTCTGCTACAACTAGGCCTTTACACTGTAATCTTTTTTGATCAAAATATTTTGATGCTGGCATTCCTTCCACTGCACTAAACAATAAAGCATTTTTTAAATAAGATGAAATTATGGAAGGACCACACCTACTAGAAAAGAAGAGAAGAATGTTCTGTCAGTTTGAGGTTTCAGAATCCCCCAAAACCAGCAGGAGTATCTTTGTAAGGGATAGTCTGTGACCCAGACAGAGTATGAGTATGTGCCAGTTGCAGCCCTGAGGATTCAGAACTTCAGTGGATCATGAGTGCTCCAGCTGCATAACTCACTGAACTGTCTTGACAATTTCTACACTGGCTTGACTGGGCATAATTCAGAAAGGAAAAGCTCATATTCATTCCATTCTTCTGGAGCTCTGTGATAGCAATTAACAACCCAATGGGATATCTTCCACATATTGTATTACAGTATTTCTTCAAGTAAGTGCTAAAAGATACAGGGTCTAATTGTTCTATAATACTCATACCCATTTTATCTAGAGGTTCAATGGATCTATAAATCTCCCCCTGGGATTCATCATATTAACTGTAACGGGAACTTTCACCTTTCCATGCCTTAGCTGTGTAAGACAAATTAATTTCAATACTGTGTTCATCTTCATCTGTCTGCAGAGACACGCATTCAAACATTCCTGTCTTCCATAGTTCTCTGTAAATCTTTTGGTCATGAGGAAGGACATACAAAGGTGTCCTATATATATCCACACTGGAAAGTGCACATCGAGAGAGGGGCACATGATGGTAAGGTCCAAGGATGAAAATTACCTTGGTAATAAATGGATCCACTTGTTTATAAGCATGCACAGCAAAAGATACACATTAAGTATATCCTGCATGGGGTGCAATAGCTGTAGCAGGTCTTTTTGTAGACTCTACTTGTGAAAACCAATCTTCCAGCTGTGCATTCAGGTGATGTCCTGAGGCTGTGTACCAGCTCTGGGCATGACTGGCTTCCCAGCAGACCACTCGGTTGGACAACTTGGAGCCTGTGCCGCCTATTGTGCAGGATGAATGTGTAGGCGGTGGCGGCAGCCGCAAGAGCGGCTCCACTCCGGGACGAGGCACTGCGGGCCGGCCCAGGAGGATGAGGAAGAGGAAGAGAAGGCGGCCTAGAAGGAGGAGGAGATGGCAACTGCATTCCTTATTCAATGATTACATTCAATATCTTTAAGTAAAGAGAACACTCTTTGCCACACATCTTTTTCTTTTACTTGATTTCCTTGTAAAATTCCTTCTAAAATTTATTTTTCTTTCATTTAGTAGTTATTGATCAGTTATTATTTCCTTTTCTTGTGATTATTGCTTTTCAATATACATGAATTTTCTTATGCAAAAATATTAGTATAAAACATTAGAAAATATAATTTTATCAGGGGTTTCATGATGTCTTGGATGTATTATATTGAAAATGCATTGAGTCTACAATGAAGTAGAAACCATTCCCCAATATTTCTTTTTCTTTATATTAAAAAGTTCTTTATTAAGTTATTGCTAATAAACACTATTTCAAATTTAAATAATCTCAAGTGCATAGCCAAAGAATCCTGACCAATCAGGATTTGAAGTAAAACTGGCCTCTGAAGGATATAATTACTAATTCCCCAAGATGTATCAGAGAAATGATCCATATGGGTACTTTCTGTAGAATAATAGTATTTATGTAATACAGAGGTAGACTGATTCATAAGATTTAGAGTATACATGAATCTCTCTGTGAAGTAGCTCCTTTAATTTCACTACTGAAGCAAAAAATAGGAGCATGGATTTTGTAAAGTCTTTTTAAATAATGTAAAAGAAATATTCATGTCAAGGGGGGTACACTTGTCATCTCATTTCTCAGGTATATATGTGTTAATTCATGTGTTTCTTTAAAGTAAGTAATGTTGAAATCACTGAAAGAGCATGATATGTGTCAAGAATGTTAACATACATAAATATATCCATTTTATGGTATGATTTATGCTGAAGAATATGTTTGTTTTAGTTTGCTGGTTTGCTGAAATGCAAAATGAAGATGTCTGAGCTTGATAGTACAAACTCAAAAGATTGAAAATATAATGATGCAAAAATTATGTAGAAAATGTACTAGTGAAAACTCTATGAGTAAATACGTCTTGAGGTACATTGTAAAGGATAAATAAGAAATTTATATGCAATAGTATTTTGTTTGACATTTCTTCCAAATTCTTCCATAAAAATAAAAATAGTCCTTAAAATTTCAAAGGAAAGGTCAAGATATCCAGTGCAGATTTTACTATGAAAAAGCTGACAATTTTTTGTTGGATATAAGGAACTACCTATGTTCTACCTAGATTCTTTAAAACATAGTATTTCAACTGTTTAACAGTTGATAAAGAGTAAGAATCCCACTCACTATGTTGTTTTACACATGTAAAATTGTGAGTTATGTAATTTCTAAATACCACTTAGGTAATAAGGAGTATAGAAAAATCCCTGAACTGTCTCATATATCCAATGCTGTTTATTGAATCATCATGATACACAATGGAGAAGTAGTCGTAAGGTAAATTTAACAGAGGGAAACTTGACAAATTTCAGAGACTGAGGAGAAATATGCAATCTTAAAAGATGGAGAATAGTTAGGAAAACTCTAAGGATCAATAACAAAGGATAGTTTTGATAAAGAAAATAAAAATAGCTGAGAGTTTTGTTTGGGCCAGTAACCTACCCTTTAGTTCAATAATTTGAACACCAGAGTTCCCCTCTGGCCATTGCTTATCACCATCCCCACAAGGCCACTGAACATTCCTCTCCAAGCAGTCAGGCAGTTCCAAAAAGAGTTTGCCCCACCCTGAGAAAGCTAACTTGGTACTTTCCCACCATATACCCTCTTGCCATATATATATTCCCCTTCTGAAAACCCGCTCAGTTCTCCCAGCACAAAAGCAATACTCCCAACATAGGGGGCAACCTGAAATCTTACTTTAGACTCTTGCCATGCCAGTGATCTATTAAACTTCTCCGCCTGAACCTTGGTCTGTCTCCAAGCCTCACTGAACCAGGATCTAACACATGTATTATTTTCACTGCTTAATAAATTATCTTCTTGAAGAAATTTCTTTTCTTTATAAAAAATGAGGATGATAGAATAACTCAAATATAATTGCAATGATTACTATATAAAAACCATTTGCATTAAATATTTGTCAAAAACATGCAAAATGCATATGAATATAACTAATGTAGGAAAATCAACATTATTTTTATTATTCACATAAATGGTAACAAAAATATTAGTGATAATGCAGTGACAAGTGAAGTATATAAATAAAATTATCATTGTATGAAATCTAACATATTTATGGTTATAACTCTTTAATTCTCATTTTTTCGTATATGAAACTTATAAGTATGGAAATTAGATATCTACTAATTAATTATTTTATCATTGAAAAATAGTTATGACTGAAACAAGATTTGTTTATGATTGTAAATGCTTCAAGATTGTCACAAATAGAGTAATTGTACTTAGAATAGTTATTTAAATGAAGAGATTTCAAAAAATAGAGAAGAACATGAAGGGTGGATATTTGGATAGAATGTTAGCCCTTCATACATATTGGGAATCATTTCTGTTGGAAGAGAAATTGCTTTATGGCAGGCACATTTCAGGTGGGATATTTTCTTAGAAACTATTAATGGTAAGAATGTGAAGTAGAGTGACAGCAAGAGAAAACTGTCTATAAATTGACAAAGGAAAATGGAATCAATTAGATTTTGAATCAAATAACCATTTTATGGATGACCCTGCAAAGGAAGAAAGAAAGAACACTTTCATGTCTTATGGAACACTGCCAAGAAAGAGTGATAGGCATAAATTATCTGGTCTCACTGGAAATGTCATTTTCACTAAATCTCAGAAACTTGACTAACTTTGATAATTAAGCAGTTCCTAAGTCAGCTGGCCGCAAAACAAGGTACAACAGAACTCATCCTAGTCATGATAAGTGTAGAGAATCAGTAGTAAATGCAGAAATTTCATAAAAATTGGCTGAAACAGACTCTCTTATGTAGTATGTCTAGAACAATTTTTTATGTTGAATAAAAGAAGATGGCAATGATTGGGCATTTCTAAAAAGAGTTTGAAAACATTAACATAAATAATGTGTACGTGAAAATAACTGAAAGGTCTATGAGCTTACTCTTATTGTAAATTACTTTATGATTCTCTGATGCTATGAATATTGAAGTTAATATATATTACTAGAATTAGAAAAATCTTAAAAGAAATATATGCATTCTTTGATTTCTAAATAAAGTCTTTTTCCAATTTCCTGTATGTTGTCATAAAATTTTAAAGAAGTTTAACCATATCTGAGATGTGTACTTAAATTTGAATCTATCCCTGCAAAATATTCAGTCTCATTATCTGTACATTTTTGTTTTGATGTGAAATATATATCTCTGTGTCCTAGTTTTCCATAATTGATACTATAGTTGTGTAATTTTTGCATTATTCTTGAAAAGATTTTCCAAGTTTCCAAAATGTCATGAAAAAAGAATGGAATGATTTTGAACAAAAAACAAAGAATATCATATGGATAAGACCATACCTTATTCACAAAGTACTTCAGCAAATGCCTGTACAATTGTGAGAATTTCAGGGTACAGTTACAGCCAATAGGGTAGAGGATCTTGAAAGATTGATTTAGGGAAGCCTTCTGTTTAAAATGCTCGCTTAGCACTCACTGTTATACTGTATCTGGGCTTAGAAGTAAAGTTATTAGAAATATTACCAAATGAGGAATTAAGGCCATGATAAGGATTAAGAACTGAAGCTCTTGCTAATGTTGGAAATTTTGGAGTTGCTTATTTTATTGAAAATGTGAGTCATTAAAACACTGGCTTTCAACAAGGATATGGTTTGGAAGCTTTCAGCCCCTCATGAGCTATGGATAAATAATGTATGTAGTGCTCAATTTATTCAAGCTTTCTGCAACATGAAAAAAAAGGAGTTCCTGAGTGGAGAGAGATATAACAATCAGTGGCAATGAATTTTTCCCTCAGGAACTGGATATTGCTTACGCTATGTGATTCACTTCTCCCACCAAATGAGAAATAAAAGCTTACCCTAGGGAGTGGATGTGGCTCAAGCAAGCTGTTAAGAACCTGCCTCCCACATGGGAGGTCCAGGGTTTGGTTCCAGTACCTCTTAATGAAGATGAACAGATGCCACAACTGCTGCAACCTGCAGACATCACAACCAGCAGATGCTGCAACCAGCAGATGCCACAACCAGCAAGCTGCTGCAGCCAGTGGAGATCTGATGTGGCTCAAGTGATTGGACACTTTCTTCCCAAATAGGAGGTCCCTGCTTTGGTTCCTGGTGCCTCCCAGAGAAAAGGAATAGACACAGTGAGCAGACAGATGAGGGAGCCATCAGGGAGGGGGGAGATAAATAAATAAAAAATACATAAATCTTTAAAAAGAAAAGCTTACTCTCTCCAGATGGAAAGAGATTTATCCAATTCTGGTTCCCAAAATCTTAGTTAACACGTTCATGGCTAAATAATATATTTACCTTCTAATATCTAAGATTTTAATAACAAGAAACCAGCCTTTGTACATTAAAATCCATACCTAGAAAATATTCAGCCTAAAGGAACTTACCTTCATGTAACTTAAGCCTTCAACCTGCAACTGGTACAAAGAACCCAACAGGATCATTATGGTTCAGGACATTTTATTCAATATGGAAGCAAGTGTGGTTAATACCACAGACCTAATGTTATCAAAAAGGATTAACTCTAGTAAAAGCCTGAAATGTGTTTATATTCATCAAATTTCATTTTCTATATTACGATAAACAAGAACTTCATAATGTAGTTTTTAAAAATTAATATTTTCATACTTGCTCATCAAAACAGCTGTTTACTGGAAAAGGACAACTTTGGCCAGTTTTATATTCGGGTAACACTTAAAAATCAGTAATTATGTTTCTGGATCTTTGCATGATGAAATACACCCTTAATTTTTACATCTTTTGATTTATATATAATTTATATCATATGTAGAGTCATAGATCAAGAATTCTCCCACAGACATTTGAATATGTAGAACTATTGGTTTCTGTCCCAAAAATCTACTACTATTCTGATTCTCCTTTTTTTTTTTTACTTTTTCTCTAAAATTTTATATTTTATTCATTATTTTTCAGGTGTTGTTTTACCTTGGTATTTCTAAGTGAGTCTTTTTAATAAATATACCTGGTATGAAGTAAGCTATATTACTCAAAAGGTTTAACTTTTTCTTCCCTGAAGAAAATTTTCTTAGGATTTTATTTTGTAAGTTTTAATTGTAAATTTCATTTTCTCTCCTTCGGCTCTCACTGCTGCTCACTAGAACTTAGGAGCGGGTATGCCTTCAATATTACATTCGCATTGTTAAACAAACAGGTTTCTTTTTTTTTTATTTCCTAGATCACTGAAAGTGTATTCAGACCTTTTCATTCTAAGCATTAAATAAATGTGTGGAGTGAAGATAAAAATTTATGTAGCTAGAGAGAATATTGACAAAATGGATATAATACCATTTCATTTTTTATCTTAGAATTAGGGTAATCATTTATTTATTCTGTATTTTCAAAATATATATATTTTATTTCTATAGTATGAAAAGTCTATGTCAATTCTTTCCAATAATACATTAAATGATCTTTTAAAACCATATTTTAGGATTCTCTGGAAAATGATAGAGACTGGAGGAATCCACAAATGGTGAATTAAAGAAAAACAAAAATATCAGATTGAGTATCTTAAACCTGAAAGTGGCCGTGCATTGTTAAGGGCACAGAGGAAACAGCAAGGAAATAGAACAAGAAGAACAAAGCATCAAAGAGAAAACTTAAACCATCAGCTAAATTAAACTCTAGAGTAGAGAGAGAAGGTAATCAACTGAGTAAACCCATCAAGATAAAAAGATGACCAGAGGGCAACAAAAAATTTCAAACCATACTAAGAAACAGGAAGACATAGCCCAGTCCAATGAACAAACAAAAAACCAGGAATTGATGCAGAACATCAAACAACAAATCAAAGCTGTCCAAACAAATATCATGGCCAACGTAATGAAGTTAAGGAAGAGATTAAGGATATTAAGAAGACAGTGGGAGAACATACAGAAAAAATTGTAAACATACAGAAAAAGATAATGGATATGGTGGTGATGAAAGGCACAACCAATGAAATTAAAAAGGACATTGGAAGCAAATAACAGCAAATTTGAACAAGCAGAAGAAACAATTAGTGATGTGTAAGACAGTATATCTGAAATCAAATAGATAGTAGAAGAGATAGATAAAAAGATAGAAAAATATCCAGCAGGGACTTAGGGATTTGAATGACAACACAAAATGCACACATATGCATTACAGGCATCCCAGAGGGAGAAGAGAAGGGAAAGGGGAAAGAAGGAGTGTTGAAGGAAATAATGGCTGAGAACTTCCCAACCCTATTGAGGGAGATGGACGTACATGTGCAGGAAGCACAGCATAGCCAAACAGTATGAATCAAAACAGGCATACTCCTAGGCATATGCTTGTCAAAATGTCCAGTGCTCAAGACAAAGAGAAACACTGAAGGCAGCAAGAGTAATGAGAACCATCACATACAAAGGAAGCTCAATAAGATTAAGTGGTGATTTCTCATCTGAAACCATGCAGACAAGAAACCTGTGGTATGGCATAATCAAGGTATTAAATGAGAAAAAAAGTCCAGCAAAGAATTCTCTATCTAGCAAAGCTGGCATTCAAAAGTGATGGAGAGTTCAAAATATTCACAGATAAACAGAAATTAGAGAGTATGCCAATAAGAAACCTGACCTTCAAGAAATACTAAAGGAAGTTCTGCAAGTTGAAAGAAAAAAATAGGAGAGATAGAGTTGGAGGAGAGTGTAAGAACAACTAAAAAAGACAAGAAGAGAAATAAAAACAACATATGACATACAAAAACCTAAAGGAAATATGGAGGATGTAAGTAAGACCTTGGGAGTAATAACGCTGAATGTTAATGGATTAAACTCACGAGTCAAGAGACACAGATTGGCAGAATGGATAAGTAAACATGAGCCATTTATATGCTATCTACGAGAAACCCACCTTAGACTCAGGGATTCCAGGAGGCTGAAAGTGAATGGCTGGGAAACCATTTTACAAGTAAACAATAAACAAAAAAGGGCGGGAGAAGCTATACAATTAACAGAAAAAATAGAATTTAAATGCAAAACGAATGTAAGAGACAAAGCGTACACTATATATTAGTAAAGGGGTAATCTTTCAAAAAGAAAGAACAATAATAAACATTTATGCACATAACAAGGGCACCTCAAAATACATGAGGGAAACACTGGGAAAACTAAGTGGAGAAATAGATTCCTCTATAATTATACTGGGGGACTTTAATGAACCATTATCACCATTAGACAGAACATTTTGAAAGAGAATCAATAAAGAAACAAAATACTGAATACTACATTATAGGATCTGGACCTAATAGTCATATACAGAAAACTACCGAAAAACAGTGTGGTATACGTTCTTCTGGAATCCACGTGGATCATGCTTCAAGATAGACCACATGCTAGGCCCCAGAAAAAATCTCAGTGAATTCAGAAAGACTGGGATTATACAAAGTATTTTCTCTAACCACAATGGAATGAAATTGGAAATCACCAAGGGCCAGAGAAACAGATTAAGCACAAAGACATGGAAGTTAAATAACACACTCTGACACAAACAGTGGTTCAAGGAGGAAATCTCAAAAGAATTCAGTAACTCCCTTGAAACGAATGAAAATGACAACATGACATATCAAAACCTATGGAATGCAGCAAAAGCTCTAATGAGAGGGAACTGAGATCTATCTGCACACCTGGAGGAATGGGAAAAGCAACAACAAACTAACCCCAAAGAAAGTAGAAAGAATGAAATAGCAAAGGTTAGTACAGAACTAAACATAATAAAAAATAAGAAAGCACTAGAAAAAATAAGCAAAACAAAACCTGGTTCCTCAAGAAGATCAATAAAATTGACAAGCCCTTAGTAAGAATAACAAAGGAAAAAAGAGAGCAAATGCAAAATAAGAAATGAGGAAGGGAATATCAACAATGACCCTAAAGAAATAAAGAGTATCATAAGAGGATATTTTGAAAAATTATATGCCAAGAAGAATTATAATTTAGAGGAAATGGACAAATTCCAAGAAACTCACAAGCAGCCTACATTGGTGAAAGAAGATATTGATGAAATCAACAGTCCAATTACAAGTAAAGAGATAGACTCAGTCATCAAAAACCTCCCAACTAAGAAGTGTCCAGGACGAGAGAGATTCACAGGTGAATTCTACCTAACATTCCCGAAAGAACTAACACCAATCTTTGTTAAGCTCTTCAAAAATTAGAAGTAGAAGGAACATTGCCTAACTCATTCTATGATGCCAACATACACTAATACCAAAGCTAAACAAAGAAACCACAAGAAAGGAAAATTACAGATCAATCTCTCTGATGAACCCAGATTCTAAAATCCTCACAAACTACTTGCTAATCATATTGAAAAAATATCAAATGAATTATACACCATAATCAAGTGGGTTTCATCCTGGGTATGCAAGAATGGTTCAACATAAGAAAATCAATGTAATACACCACATAAACAGATTGAAAGAAAAAAATCACTTGATCATTTCTATAGATGCAGAAAAAAGCATTTGACAAAATACAGTACACCTTCCTTACAAAAACACTGCAAAAGATAGGAATAGAAGTAAACTTTCTGAACATGATAAAGGGTATATATGAAAAACCCATAGCTAACATCATCTTCAATGGTGAAATCCTCAAAGCTTTCCCTCAAAGATCAGGAACAAGACAAGGATGCCCACTACCACCGCTTCTATTTTACATTGTCTTAGAAGTACTAACTTCAGCACAGAGGGAAGAAAAAGATATAAAAGATATCCACATTGGAAAGCAAGAAGAAAAATCTCACTATTTGCAGATGACATGATCCTTTACATAGAAAGTCCTGAGAAATCTACAACAAAGATTCTAGAACTGATAAATGAGTTCAGTAAATTTGCAGGCTATAAGATCAATGCTCAAAATCATCAGCATTTCTGTAAACCAATTATGAGCAATCTGAGGAGGAAATCAAGAAAAAAAATACCATTTAAAATAGTAACTAAAAGAATCAAATACATAGGAATAAATTTTAACTAAAGATATAAAGGACTTATATGCAGAAAACTACAAAACACTGTTAAAGGAAATCAAAGAATTAAATAAATGGAAGAATATTCCCTGTTCATGGATAGGAAGAATAAACATCATTAAGATGTCTTTCCTACAAACTAATCTATAGATTTAATGCAATCCCAATAAAAATGAACACAGCAATTTTTAATGAACTTGCAAAACTAACTACAAAATTTATTTGGAAGGGCAAGAGACCATGAATCATGAAAGACATGTTGAAAAAGAAAAATGAAGTTGGAGGTATCACACTACCTGACTTTAAAGCATATTACAAAGCTAGAGTGGTCAAAACAGCATGGTATTGGCACAAGCATAGACATACTGACCAATGAATCCGAATTGAGAGTCTGATATAAATCCTTGCATATACAGTCATCTGATATTCGACAAGGCCACTAAGCCCACTCAATTGGGAAAGAATAGCCTCTTAAAAAATTGGTGCTTGGAGAACTGGAAATCCACATCCAAAAGCATTAGAGAGAAATACCGTCTCACACCTTATACAAAAATCAACTAAGATGGGTCAAAGATCTAAATATAAGAAACAAGACCATAAAGATTTTGGAAGATAATGTAGGAAAGCATCAACAGGACCTTGTAATAAGAAATGCTTTCATGAACTTCACACCCAAAATCATGAGAAAGAAAATAAAAAAATTAAAAATTGGATCTCCTCAAAATTAAAACTTTTGCAACTTAAAGGTTGTTATCAAGAAAGTAAAAAGGCCCCTTACCCAATGGGAGAAAATATTTGGCAACTATATATCTGATAGAAGCCTAATATCCTGCATATATAAAGAAATCCTACAATTCAAAAATAAAAAGACAAACAACCGATTCAAATACTGGGCAAGCATCCTGAAAAGGTACTTCTCCAAGGAAGAAATACAAATGGCTAAAAAATACATGAAAACATGCTCAACATCACTACCTATTAGGGAAATACAAATCAAAACTACAATGAGATACCATCTTACACCGATTAGAATGGTAGCTATTTAAAAAACAGGAGATTCTAAGTGTTGGAAAGGAGGTAGAGGAAAGGTAACCCTCATTCACTGCTCATGGGAATGTAGAATGATCCAGCCATTGTTTAGGATAGTTTGATGGTTCCTCAAAAAATGAACTATAGAACTTCCACATGATCCAGGTATTCCACTGCTCAGTATATACTCAGAAAAAATGAACAGTTATATGAACACCAATATTCATAGCAGCATTAGTCACTATTGCCAAAAGTTGGAATCAACACAGGTGCCCATCAAAAGATGAATGGATAAACAAAATTTAGTACATACATATAATGTAATATTCCACAACTGTAAGAAGGAATGAAGTGTTAACACCTGGGATAGCATGGATGAATCTTGATGACCTTATATTGAGTGAATCAAGCCAGGCATTGAAGGATGAACAGTTCATGACCTCACTGTTATGAATTAAACAAATTCAGAGAGCTATTGTCTGGAAGACAGGTTTAAAAGAAATAGAAAAGGAGAAGAAGGTTGTAAGCCAACACCCATATGGTTTTAATCTATGGTAAGGTGAAAGTGTGTATTTGTGTACTGAAGGTATGTGACAGGAAGTTAGTGATATAATAGGGTTGGGTGGTGCAGGGCCGACAGGTGGATATATTGGCATGGGTGGTTTGGAAGGTCCAGGAAATTGGAAGGAGGGTTGGAAGAGGGTCCAGTGAACAGTAGGGATTTGCTGGTATGTGGCTGAAAGTACAAAGTTGGGAATGCTTTTATGGCAATAGGACAAGGAAGGGTTACTGGTTTAGGGCGTTCGATTGGGGGGTGGGGCGTTCAGGACAGGACGCACCTGCAACAGACTTCTAGGGAGTGTGTGAGTGATCATTCTGTCATAATGTGTTGCATCAGTGAGTGGAGATCCCCATAATGAGTGGGAAGGAGTTGGACTCTGAGCCTCAGGAGGACTAACTTGTTCCCAACTAGACAGGCAGGAGTCTTTTGAGACCATGGGTGGTTCCTAATAAGGGAGGACAGACCAATGTTTCAATACCTTAGTCTTGTTGCATGTAACTATGAATCTTGTCATCCAAGGAGTGAAGCCAGGGTGTCACTGTGGGCCCAAAGGGGAGGGTGAAGGAGGAATAGAATTAATCAAACAGGGAGTTATTTAGTGGGTAGTGGAAGTGTTCTACATGATCTTACATTGATGGGCACAGGACATGGTGAATATCATCAAAATTTATAAAAGTGTAAGGTCTCAAATGTAACCCATAAGGTAAACCATTGATCATGTTTAGTAGCTAAGTTTCACTATTTGTATATCAGTTATAGCAAAGGTTCCATCCACATATAAAAAGGTATTAATACGGAGCGAGAATTGGGGGAGGATGTTGGGTATATGACAGTCTCCTGTATGCTGTGTGTGCCTTTGCTGTCACCTAAAACTTCTTTGAAAACAAAATGGAAAATAGTGAGCTACTGGGGAATTAGAGGGGGAATGTGCCATGGTACAGACTAGACACTAGATATGGCAGTGATGAAAGACAAAAGAGCAAAAAAAAAGTTTATTTTCATTTTTTTAATAACCCAATCATTTTATTTCATTTTAGTTTTAGTTTTTTTTAATGCATCTTGTCTCTTACATTTAAACTTATCCTTATTTCCTTTTCCTATTACTTGTATTCAGCTATTGTAATGGCGTCATCTTTGAAGAAGCTTTGGATCAGAGAAGGGTTACAACAGGGATGGGGGAAGATCATTGGTGTGGGGTGTCAGTGATGGGGGATGCATGGGAGATAGTTCACATGAACAAAGATATAAGGTATGTAAAAATGTTCAAATGTTCATTGGACATTGTCACAGTGGGTGGAGACTCACACAATAACTGAGAGAATACTGAATTCCCATCCTGGATTCCTCTGCCACATTCTCCAAGGGATCAGCAACAGTCCCCCAAGTGTAAGGGCAGTGACTGGTGAAGGAGGATGACCCACTGATGGACCATTGATATGGATGACTAGGCTTATGAGCCTTTGCTCTTGAAATTGAAACTCAGCCAATTCTTATGGGGTGCCTAAGGTTTGTCTCCTAAGACCCTCCTTTTTGCTCAAATGTGCCTTCTCTCTAAGCCAAACTCAACATATGAATGGATTACCTTCCCTTCCGTGTGGTACATGACTCTCGGGGATGAGCCTCACTGGCACAAAGGGATTGCTACAAAGCACCAACTAACAATACAACTGGAAAAAGACCTCAAACAAAAGGGGGAAAAGGTAAAGACAAATGAGTTAATATGGCTAAGAGACTTCAAAGTGAGTCGGTAGCTCATCCCAGAGGTAATGCTTATGCACATCTCAGCAGGATTTCATAGACTTCCAAAATGAATGCTATACCAAATAGTGGGGCTCCTGATGGCTCTGCAGACACGCAAATCCTATGGTCTGGGTGGATAGCTCTGGAGTTTGGTGCTTTGCCAGTGGACCCTACTTTGGAGTTTGTGCTCCTCAGAGTAACAGAGTTGGAATCAATTCTGTCTTCCCTGCACACAGCTCATCTGTCCCTCTATTTAAACCTATACTTGGTGCTGTAGTTTGTAAGTGTATGTCCAGAGACTTGAGTCTTTGGGTTGTCCATGTGCCAGCTGAGCACAGAACCTCAGTGGTTTTGGAACATCTACTCTACAGTACATTGGACTCATCCAGGACAACTGGCAGGGAGAAAATGATGGACAGCAGCTGTCCCAGGGAATGGAGAGAGTCTGCAGCTGCAGGCAGGAAAGTCCCATCCATCTACCCCATGGGATATATGCCCGCTTTCAATTGGAGGTGGAGTGGAAATTACCATCCGAGAATCCTCGGTATTGGGGAAGGAACTTTGGACTAGAATTTACTTAATGGTATTCTACTATAGACAAATTGTGATTATAGCAATGGAAGAAATTACAGCACTGATGTGGAGCCAGTGGCCACTGGAGGCTCTGGGGCCAGGGAAAGGGAAGAAGAGTGGTAATACAGGGTTTTTTTTGGGGACTTGGGAATTGTCCTGAGTGACATTGCACTGACAGATATAGTCCATTTTATATCATCACATAACATGCAGAATTGTGTGGGAGATAGTGTAGACTACCATGTGAACTATGGTCCATGCATAATGGTAAAGCCCCATGATGCATTATCAATGCCAATGAATGTACTACACTGATGAAGGATGTTCATGTGGGAGGCTGTAGGAGGTGTAAGGAGTGGGGCATATGGTAATCCTTATATTGTTTGTGTAACATTTATGTAATCCAAGTATATTTTAAAAATTAAAATAAAAAAACAAAAACAAAAAACCAAAAAACAACAACATATTTTATTACAGAAGTTTTGATTTTACAAAGCAATCATTCATAATGTGCAGAATTCCCACACAACATCCCTCTACCAACACCCTACATTTTTGTGGAACTTTGTTACAGACTATGAGAGACCATGATCATACTGTTACCACTAACTATGGTTTATATTTGTCCATAACCCCCTATTATTAATTAACACATTAATAAACACTTACATACAAGTCCCTTCTTTGACATTGATGCAAGAGTATTACAATACAGCTGTTAATTATAGTCCATAAGTTACCTTAATTCCATATTCTTATCACCTTGTAATAGTGATGTATATTTGTTTTGATTCCAAATGCTCTTTTTAATGTTATAAACTGCATTTATATAAATATATGTATAAAATTTCCCAATAACTCTCTTTAATCTGAGATGTATTTTTCTCTTAATGAATGGAGGATACAAAATCATATTATATCTCTTTGAGGGTATTAACTATGGGTTTTATAATGTTCCCCTGTTTCTTTAACTGTCTCAGAAAATTTTGAGCCATTTATAATGTTTTTTATGTTACTACTTATTCAAAATATGACTTTATGATATTGCTTTGTAGTCCTGATCAATCTGTTCAAAGCTGTACAAAAGTCAACTGAAAGCTGCTTCTGATCCCTGTTCCTTGAAGCCAATTGGCTGGTAATTTCTTCTTCATGGTATGTCGGTGTGAAGCTGGCAGCAATATATAAGAGTCCTCTCAATGACTCATTGAAGGACACATTCCTCACAGGCTGCAATACAAAAGCCTGTCCATGGGTTTCCCTCATAATTTACTCAATATCTGTTTCAATAGAGAAACCCCCTCAGATATTTTTTAAGTCTCCACATGACTGTCTGCTGACTACTTCTGGTGTTAACAGGATAAGGCTAAGGGAGATGATGCTTCCCTCTCCCATAGCTTCCACATTTCTGATTGCTATCATGGCCAAATGCATCTATCCCTCATTCAGCTTCCATATATATCTAACCTAAAACTTCTACTCACAACCTTAGATCCCAAGTTTCCTATGCTGACTTCTAAAATATATTAAAATCAATTTGTAAATATGTTATCACTGTCTTCATAACTGATGTTCTAAGTTTGTATTCTTTACTACTATTTTGGTGTTTTCTTCACCATTAATCTTAGACTTAAAGTCTACTGAAGATATTAATGAAAATTAGGATATAAAAATGCTGGCATTTCACCAAATTATAAAATTTTTCTTGAATAGATAAACAGATGTCTAAACTACAGAGACAAACTATTTTCTGATCTGGTTGTATCAATTAGTGAGAGTTTTCATTGCTCGGTTTCCTCATGGACATTTTATATTTTCAGGTATTTAAAATTTTTCATGTATGCTGAAAATTTTCTAGTGTGTTGTATGGGTTTGTGTGTTTTTACAGTTTGGCAGTTTACCAGAGATTTAAATAAATAATTGACATAGGACATGCCAAACTACTACTAGGTATGCAAACAAAAATATTGAAAGCAGTGTCTCAAACATATTTTAACATGAATATTAATAGTGGAATTATCCATACTTGGCAAAATATGGAAGCAACCTAATTGTCCATCCACCAATAAACGGATAAACAAAATATAGTATATACATGAAATGAAATATTATTCAACTGTTAAAAGGAATAAAGTTCTGATACATGCCATAACATGGATGGATCTTGAAGGCCTCATATTGAAGGAAAAAACCAGAAACCAAGGGACAAATATGATTTTACTGATATAAATTATTAGAATAAACAAATTCATAGAATCAGAAATTAGAATACAGGTTACTGGGATACAGGTTAGGGTAGGGAATTGGTACATAATTAGAAGTTAACAGAGGTGAAAGTTACTGTTTGGAGTGAAGGAAAAATTGGTAATGGAGGGTGATGATGGTAGCACAACTTTGTGAATGTAATAAATACTGCTGAAACATGTATTTGTATATTAGTTAGCCAAATAGGTGCTGACACAAAATACCAGAAATCTGTTGGATTTTATAAAGGGCATTTATTTGTGGTAAACACTTACATACAAGTCCCTAAAGAGTACACCTCAAAGTTACTTCCTCACTCAATGTCTGTTGCCATCTGTTAATGCAAGATGGCAGGCAATATCTGCAAGGGTTCACCTTTCCTCTTTCCACTAAAGACTCTATGGGCCCAGCTTCTTCTGATCTCAGCTGTAGGCTGGAAGGTTCATTTCTTCCAGCTTTGCTGCTCTTGTCTCTTCACAATATCAGCTGTAAGCTATCAGGCAAATGGCTCATCTCTTTGAGACACAGGATCCTCTTCAGCTTTTCTCCTTCCTCTATCATTTTGCTATAAGCAGCAAGGTGAAGCCAGGCTGCATTTTCCATATTTAGTTTGGAAATCTCCTTTGCTAAATCTCCAAGTTCATAATTTTCAAATTCTGTCTTCCCTATAACATCAGGAGTCAACCTTGCTAAATTCTCTGCAACTTTAAAACATGGATCACCTTTCCTGAACTTTCCAATAATAGCTTCAACATTTCCTTCTGAGGCATTATCAGAAATAACTTTAGGCTACATATTCCAATGAAATCTCTTCAAAGCAATCTGGGCTTTTTCCATCAAGAATGTCACGATTCCTCCATAAGAACACCCCTTACCCATATATAAAACTGTTACAACATTTTTTGTAATTGTAAAATCATCAGCTGACTCTTGGTACCAAATTCTGTGTTAGCCAAAGAGGGGCTAATGCAAAATACCAGAAATCTGTTGGCTTTTTAAAAGGGTATTTATTTGGGTGTAAAATCTTAGTTACAAGTCCCTAAAGAGTACAGCTCAAGGTTACTTCACCCAAAGTCAGTTGCCACATGTTGAAGCAACATGGTGGGTGATATATGCAGGGGTTCAGCCTTCCTCTTTCCTCTTAAGGCTCCATAAGCCCAGCTTCTGTAACATAAACAGAAATATTTCCTGTAAACATAAATGGAAATACCAAGATAACCAATGAACTTTTTACCATGAACAATTTCTTATATTCATTTGCTGGATGTCATGAAATAGATATGCTCTATGTATATTTTTAATTTGTTATTGTATTTCATGTGTTCAACAACTCTTTCATTACAGAGAATCCACTTATTTTGCTTATTTTTTCAGATTTTGAAATGTTAATTTAAATAATTTCTAAATATCTCTGAAATAATGAGGAGCAGGGATAAGACATGCCCTAATGCCCAAAGTTACACCATTTTAACCATCATGTGCATTCTGATGTTGAAACTGTATGGTAAGTTTAACCTATGGAAACCTAAATTTTGTACAAATGAAGGAGAAAGATGCAATCTGCAGAGGGGAAGATTTAAACTTTTAAGCGTTAATAACAATGTGTGGTTTTGATAAAGAAAATTAGAAAGGCATCAAGAATTTTGTTTATGTCCAATAACCAACCCTTAGGTCAATAGTGTGGACTTACTGAGCAATTTTTTATATTTAATAAAATTCTCAGCTAAAGCATTTTCTCTACTTCATAAGAAATCAGGATGATAGAAGAAACATGTATAATTTAAAAGTTATTAAAGAAAATCAGTTTGCATATAATATTTTTCAAAAACATTAGAAATCCATATTAATCTAATCAAAGTAAATAAATTATTATTATTATTATCCAAGCAAAATTATTCCCAAATTGTATAGTATGTTTGTAAATTCAAGTGAATTATAAATTCATACATTTAATAAAAATACAAATTTTAAATTTTATATTATCATCCCTCTATTCTAAGTTTTTAACACATAAATATAAATAGTTCTGAAATGAGATGCTTCAAGATAATTAGTTTAAGAATGGAATACAAGACTGAAACAGTTTTTCTATATGATTTCTAAAGCTTCAAGTCAAACAGAAGTAAAATAGCTGTGGTTACAATAGTTATTTTCAATGAGGATATTTCAGTAAAATCTAGAAATACATGTACACAAGATATCTGTACAGAATTTGTTTCCATCATCAAATATTGAAATTTATTCCTGATGTAAGGAAGAGTTTTTTGAGAAAGAGTAATGCCAGGTGGTATGTTATTCCTAGATACCAGGTGCAGGTCAGAAGTTAAATTAGAGAAAGCAAGGGAACTCTTCTTATACATTGTAATAGAAAACAATAGAATTGATTAGACACAATCAAAGCAATTATATTATGGACATGATGCAAAGGAGGAAAGAAAGGGATCACACACCTGTCTTATAGAACAACTTAAATGAAAAAGCAGTGAGATATAATCATTTTGGTCTCATTTGGATTCAATTTGTTTTCAGAAGAGCCTCATACCATTCATTAATTTTCTTAGAGATACAGTATCAAAGACATCTGGTGAAAAAAATGGGAAATATCACTAATTATCCTAGACACCTTGTACAGGAATAGAATTCAGCAATAGCTTTAGAGTGTTCAAAACAAATGGACTGATGTAGAATGTCTCTTTTGGGATATATCTGGGATGATTATTTGTTAAAGAAGAGAATAAAAAAATAATCTCTGGATGTGACCCAGTATTTACACAATTTATTATACTAAAATTGTGTAATATGACTCAAAACCTGAAAAGACTTGATTTTATTTTAAAACATTTAATTAAGTTAGATTCTGTGGTCCTATTAATGATGAAATTATAATATATCAGTACAGTTAGAAAAAAAATGAAGTGGGAAATGTGTACATTCTTTGATTTCAAAATACTGTCTTTGTGCATTTCCTTTATGTTGTGTATTGACAACGATGATGGCATTGTATTTGATAGTAATGTGGACTGCCTCCATTTCACTTTTACCACATTCTAAATTTTATACTTTGATAACATATTAGACCATTTTAGAAGACATGGACATCTTCCCCATTTTCACAGAATTCGTCCTCATGGATAGCTCAACCTCTCTGGAGTTCCAAGTCTTGTGAAGTCTACTGTTCTTGCTGGTTTATCTGGAAGCCCTGACTGGGAATCTTCTCATTATTACTGTCATTGTAACTAACCCTAAATCTCCAATGTACTTGTTTATTGGCAATTTATCCCTCATTGATATTTGCTGCATTTCAGTTACTGTTCCCAAATTGATTGTAAATCTTCTGACAGGCAGTAAATTGATTTCTCTCCCAGCATATGTTGCTCAGATATTCCTCTTTACTTTATCTTGTTTAGATCCACAGAGTTCACCATCCTTGTGGTGATGTCCAATGATCACTATGTTGCCATTTGCCACCCTCTGCACTATGGGCTCACCATCACCCTGCATATGTGCACACAGGAAGCTGGTGGCTCATGGGCAAGTGGGTTGTTCTATTATGCTATCCACACAGGTATCGTGTTCAGGCTCCCATTCGCAAAGTCAGATATGACCTATCAATATTTCTATGATGTACTTCAAATTTTGAGGATCTCCTCTTCAGATGTTTAGTTTTCTGAGTTTATGTACACAGCTATAAGCATCTGTATTGTCTTAGTATGTTCTGCCTTTTTAAGTCATATGTTGATATATTTTCAATGGTGCTTCAGATGCATTCTGTGAAAGCCCATAACAAAGCCCTGTCTACCTGGACTCCATTGTTGACAATTAACAGTTTGTTTGTAATTTCTTCATTTATTGCTGTCTTTAGTGACACTACAAATAAGCCATCTCTTATTAATCTTCACATGGCCATGTTCTACAACATGGTGCCTCCAGTCATAAAGTCCATCATCCATAGTCTATGGAACAGAGAGATTAACACTGCCATACAAAGAATGCTCCACAGACATATTGATTCAATAGGCAGGGGTTTCCTGATTTTAAAATTTTGAAAAATATTTGAAACAATTAATTTATAGTTGATATATGGTGTTAAATTTGACTCTATCGCTGTAAACTATGAGTAGTTTTTTTTGCCAGTTTATATCTTTTTGTTTTATGCATAAGTGATAATGAATTATACACATGTCCTAATATTACAACTCCATGTTTTTGTGTAATTCTTCTGGGCCATGTTTTCCACTTTTGAAAAAAATATTTTGAGTAGTGTTCAGGATAATTTTGAGCCAAAAGTAAAGAATGATGCCATGTGGAGGAAAACACAGATAAGTACTTAAATGGCTGCCTGTACTTTTGAGAGAACTTCAAGGTAAAGGATACTGCCACTCTGGAAGAGATATTCAGTATTTTGAAGTAGAGAATTCAAGTCAAATTTTATCTTAGCATTTACCTTTATACAAACATCTTCACCAAGCAATAAAGTGATTAGACTTCAGACACAGCTGCAATATTACAGACACACCATAAGGATATAGCACTGAGATTCATGCTAACGTTACTTCCCTCATTGAAAATCAAAGTATAAAGAAAACCTGGCCCTAAAAATAGAATGTCATTTGGAAGCTTATTCTCTCTTTCTTTTATCTGTCTGAGAAAATGCATGCCAAGCTCATTCAAGTTTTATGCTTGATGTAGACTAGTCACAGAGTGGATTGAAATGTAGCAAAAAAAAAAAAAGGAATTGAATCTTGCATGCATACTAGATATTATATATATTATATGAAACACTTCCCCTGACACATAACATTAAAAAACCTTATTCTCTCAATATGGAACATTTTTTATTTTCCTGATTCTCATATCTGAGCCAGTATTATGATGGTTAACATAATTCACCATTTTATATTTTACAGTTGAATCCCATGAAGAATCCCTAGATTTAAAATTTTCAGTGTTAAGGGCCTAATGCTCATATAACATCAGGTGTCATCCTACAACTGGTAAACAGAAAAACTATGCTTATTATGCTCAATTTCTATTATTCAGAACAAAAAAGTGATGTATGAATGTCACAAGTCTAACATCAAAAATAATCCTGAGAAAATTCTGAAATGAATCCCTATTCCTTCACTGACTGTGTTATATCCTTTTATTTAAATAATAATTGAAGAATCCATCATGTTTCTTTCAATGTAAGTTGTTATTAACTGGGTCTCATTAACAGACATTTAAATTTATATCAATTATATACTTATTAAGGTATTTATATTTACAGATAAATTTGCATGTGGGATTATGCTTTTATTTTGTACTACGTGCTGACTTATATTTCAATTTAGATTTAGATTTAGATGTGGGATTACTGTTCAAGTTATTATCATGAATATATTTGCTTATACGGATCCATTGATTTCTAATTCCCAGTATTATGATAAAAATTCTAACAGTGTTCTCTCTCCATTTGATTGTCTCTCTATAAATTTATATTTTATTTTGTGGATTTATGAAGTTCTATACTGGTTTACTTAAGCTTTTTTTCTTTTTTTGACTAGTGTTTCCTTGAGTTAGGCTAGGTTGGCCAAGAAACTTAGGGACTTCCAACCAGCATAAATTTACCTAGATTTTTTTTCCCGTAAATTTTGAATCACCAACTTCATTGTTATCTCTATATTAGCACAATCATTTATTAATTATATATTTCTACATATTTATATTTTAATTCTACATTAACGAAAATGATCTTTAAATCTCAAGCAATTAAACAATCTTTTCAATGCTTAAAATTATGCATATATATGTCTATATTTTCCCTTAAATTTCTGGCATATCTAAGTCTGTCATTTACTTTCTGATCACAAAATACAGATGAAAAAAATACTTTCTCTCTTAGAATATATTAATTCCAGATTTTACAATGTCCCACTGTCTCTTTAATTGTCCCAGTGCATCTGGCATACTTACAAAGCATTTGTTTATTTCTTTCTTATTCAATATCTGAATTTTTTCCAGTGGTTTGTAGTTTTAAGATGTTTGTTTACAATCCTGGATAAGTCAATTGATACATGCTTAGGCTCTCTCTTACTTGGAGTCACTTGCTGTGTACAGGAACACAGGTTTTACTGCTCCTATATCAAGAACATTGAAGCTTATCCTCAAATCTTAATTTTCCAACTGTTTTCTATATTTACATGTTAAAGTCATGCCTCCCCATTTATTTGGTTTTTGTGTCCAAGTTTAAAATATCACTGCCACCCATCTGCTAGAAACCAGAAAATAAATGGATTGGTAAATCTCAGCTTAGGAGTTCTTCTCTGGTCTTATATTCCCTTCTTGTCTCATGTTTGGGCACAAAGTCTTCAGTTCCAAAATCTCAGCAGAAGCTGTTTCTCAAATAGTGAGTGGTTAACAAGGGACAGCCTTTTTCCAGAATTATAGGGACAACACAAATAATTTCCCATAGAGGACAAAGTAAATTAAACAATAATTCTTGGAAATGAAATATATGTAATGAGGCACTTTTAAAGGATTAAATAGAACTTTTATGATTAATATTTCCCTTTGGTTATAGGTAATCAGCTTTCTGGCTTTAAATGCTGCATTAACTTATGAACCCTTGTCTCATCAGCAAGCAAGCAAAAATTTGTCTCTTGCATGCCCTTTGTGTTGGCTATACAAATTTTTACATTTAAAGGAATCTTTTTCACGTAAATTGACTTATTGTGAAGATTTTAGTGTTTCTCCACTAAATGGAGAAACAGAGAGTATTCCCATTGATATATAGCTTGACCACATAGCAGACACATTCAGTATAAATGAAAAGGAAGGAAGAATGTGGATTATGCTGTAAGCTCTGAAAATATATTCAAAATAATAATATTAGTTTTAATCTTTTATCATTTGATCAACTTAGAGTTGATTTTTTATAGGTTGGGGGTTGGAATGGTGTTCCCACTGCAGTACCATGCAGTATCGGTCATGTGTGGAGTGTTCATATATTTTCCCTCTATTCTTTTAAAATTTTTACTTGTTTTGTTTTTTCTCCATTCCACAAAGTTTTCTGACTATTATTTTATGCCAAGACACAATATTTGTTAAGAAAATCCAGTAAAAATTTTTCTTCCTTAGTAGTGTTTATGTTATTTGGATTTCATTCGTACCTTAGGGCCAAACTGTCTGCTTTTTCTGTAGAAAATATGCAGGGACTTTTATACTGGTGCCATTTAGTAAATTAATATAACAGACATTTTATCATATTGCATCTTCAATGTCATAAATATGGTCTATTTCTCCAATTATTTATTTACTTCTTAACTCTCAATGAAATTTTAATCATTGGCTGGAGGACTTTAAATGCTTCCTCCTTGAGGGAACACAGCTTAATTGATGGCTTATGGGGAGGTTTCTTATTCTACAGGGGAGAGGTTTAGTAAACAGCCTGGAACTTGATTCCCCTTTCACTCCCCTATTAGGCCCAACTGAGACTAGAGAAGTCTGGAGTGGCAGGTCATGACCAAGTAAGTGCCTCTAATGTTAATTAAGAAATTAACTATCTTACCTGCCAGGTCAAGGGCCACTTGAGGCTCCTCCTGGCTTATGATTTGCAGTGTTGGCCAGGGAGCCACTCCTAGCTTTGACACCTTCCATCCTTCCCTGGGGCAAAGCCTTGGTAGGGCCTTGCAGCAAAGCAACTTGGGGCCAGGAGCCTGACTCTCCACACTTGAAGCAGGTTTCTGTTGAAGTCAAGCCTGGAATCAGATGGCCCTGAAGTGACAGGTGCCTTCAGTGGTGGCAGTTTAAATGTGAGCCTGTCCCTGTGCCCTGAACCTGCCACTCTCACATTTCTTCTCTGTGGCATGGTCTGGATGGTTGAAAACTGTGGAGGCTCTTTCTAAAAAGGAGTTCATTGAAGTTTGGGGACCCAGGGAAAGTTTTTGCAGCTTCCTACTGAAATCCAAGGCATAAAGGCTGATATAGTGAGTTCCTAGAGGATGTGTATTACTCTAGAGTCAACATCTATCAGAGGGTATTTTTTTCATTGCCTCTACCAACTTACCTTGAAGTAAGGCTGTGTTTTGTCCTTTCTGAGCAATTTCCTTGAGCTCATTGTAATTGACTGGTTTGATAGTGCACTTCCTAATCCCTTTGAGTAGACATGTGACCACATGGTCTCTGGCCCTCAGATCTGCCTGTCTCCTCATTCTCTCTAACACAGGAGGTTTACTTGAATTCAGGATCCCATACAGAGGCTACTCTTGGCTGTCCCCTAATTTGTACTGCATCCATGTAGTGTGGCAGGAAATATTAGCCTCTTTATTTTTAGACCATCAGTAGGTAGGTTGTCCCAGTCCTTGAGAAGGCACTTCAATGGGAAGTCTGCTGGAATGCTGTAGAAGCCACCTATTACTCTAGGGAAGGAAAAATGTGTTGGTTAGTCTCAGTGCTGTCTCACTCCTAGACCAGACTGAATGGAAATTGCCCAGTGTCCTGGATCCTGGGAGCCCTGCTCACCATTCCAATGTTCCAGACATTGGGTGTCTCTTGTCTCTAAGAAGCTATAGACTGATTATACTATGGCTTGCAACTAAACAGCCTTGGGTGTCCCAGAGGTAATGGATTAACAGGAATCTCTGGGCTTCCCGGGGACTGGGGAAGGTAAAACCTCTGGGCACTACCCAGGGTGGGAGTCTGGGGGACTTTGCTAATAAGACAAAAGAGGGCACAGACAGGCTCTAATGAAAAACCTAGACTCACCACTCTTTGTCAGGTGTCAGGAGCATTAGTTGCCTTTTTGTTTCCTGGATTGCTCACCAAATATGTTAGCAGAACACTGTGGGTTCTGGTTTTCTAGGTTCTTGGCTTCATTGCAAGAAAGTATTCAGAGATGTGCCAGTTTAATGAAGCCAGTAAAAGAAGTATATTAAGAATTGAAAGAAAGATAGTACACACTGAATACATGGGTACTACAGGGTAAGACATGCAATGTGGTATTTTTACAATGGTAGGTATTTTTAAGGCTTTCCTTATCTCCCCACCCCATTTTAAGGAGGGATCTCAGCTAGTTGCTGTCCTGATTGGTTGCCTTTCTATCTTCACCTGTTAGTTTTCAGGGAAATATTAGGGAAGTCTATTTGTTTGGAGTTATCTGGGACTTCCTTTGAGCGTGGGAATATCAAATGGTACCTCCTGACCAGAACTTGGTAGGCATTTTGGCTGTAATTGTTATAGCTTTGTTTTCAAGCATCTGCCTTCACTCAGGGGATTTCTGTGTGGGTTCTTATGGCTATGCTCTCACCAGTGGGGTCCCAGCTGTTACATTTTTATTCTGACCAGCTGCCTTCCCTCATTTCCTAAGCTAACCTGCCTCACTACTCTATTGGTCAATCTTTTAATCTTTTGTGCAAGGCTCTTCTTTTAAACTTAAATTGATGTTTATGTGATTCATCAAAATTAGGTTTACAGTAGCCTGCTCATTTTAAATTTTGAATAATGTTACATTTTGTAAACATTTCTGACATTATCAATTTTCCTTTGATGGGCATCTGTAGCCTATTCATATTTTAGTTACTAAGAAAAAGCTGATGGAAATTCTCATACAAGTTCCTTTGGACACAAGTTTTCAATCATATTTGTTTAATAATGAAGATAAATCACAGGTTCCAAAGGTAGGTTTTGTTTAGATTTATAAGAAACTGCTCATCATTTGCAAAATGTGTGTAATGGAACAGTACCAAGAAAAATCATGAGAAATTAGTTTGAGCACAATCATGCCCGTACATAGTTGTCAGATGTATTCATTTATTTTACAGCTATGTAATAGAATACAATTTTGGTTTCAATTACCAGTTGCTTTTAGAATATATCAAGAAGGACTACCTACTAAGCCATTAAGAAGTTTCAGTGAATTATAAGGATTTTATTTAGCAGAGGGGCAGACCACAATAACATTAAATTAGATATTAACAACTGTTTAGCAAAATAAAAACATATGGTTTAGCTATCTGTGAATCAAAATAAATTACCATTATTTTTTTATTTGAAATTGAATGAGAGTGAAAGTGACAGAATAAAAATAAAAAGTACATGCATGAAATTTTAAAATTATAAATGTTTATAATAGAAAGGATGAATATCTAAAAACAAATGATCTACATATCCAACTCAAGAAACCAGGAAAAGAAGAACAAAGTTATACTAAATTAAGTAAAAGGGAAAATAAAGAAAGAAGTAGGAATCAATGATATACAAATTAGAGAAGCAAAAGAAAAAAAGTGACAAAAACAAAATGTTTACTTTCAGTATATCAATCAAATTTATTAACTCTACATAGTTAATAAATAATAAAATAGAATGAATAAAATAGTTACCAATGTCAGCAATTAAGTAACTGTTTTTACTGATCTAAACACAGCTAGTCAAACTTTGTTGTTTGACAAATATTCTCCCAAAAATATATATAATGAGCCGGCAACAAAGATTATAAATTAAGAAAAATTAGCCTTCCATTTTGATAGTTTTAGAATCTTATAAAACTATCAAAAACTGGTAGAATCTACTTCCACAGAGCTCTGGAATACAAAAAGTGGAAGCAGTAATTGAGTGAGCACTGAGTCATGCAATTAGCACTTAAAATGTTAGTATAAGCTGGTGGTGACTTCCCTGGTCTCCCCTAATCCCTGTATGGCATGCTATGGAACTGGTCTGTGCTCTCATTGTGGGTGCCTGACCATGTTCCAGTGAGAATTATTCAATTATAAGTAGACTGAGGTGCATGTATGTTAGTGAGAGTCTGTGGGTTGGCAATCTGAAGTATTAAACCAGGACACTCATTTCTGTATCTCCCTCCAAACAGTTGCCTTGCAGCAGAAGCAGCTTGCACAGGGCTAAAGCAGTATAAAAATCAATCAAGTTGTAGTTCCCCTGGGTGAAAGATTCCCCATAAAGACACCCATATTGAGGGGAGGAATCTATTCCATGCATGTAAGATGGGGTATTGGATTCCTGTAAATAGGGGAATTCCTAAGTACATGAGCACATGCCCAAGACAAGATACAGGTTTAGAAATGACTGAGGAAGCATCATGTTTTCTCCTCAGGCTGATTCTCTTGATAGAAAGGATAACTCTGAAGGAGACCACCAGCCAACCAGTCAACATAGTGAAAGGTGTTTATTTGCAATCATTTGTTTTGGTTAGCTTCTGGCATGAAAGGAAATCTGTATAATATTACTAGTTGGATATGAACTTAAAGAACAGACAATTCGAGGACTAAATTCCAGAGGTAGGACTTTTAAAATATTCAAATGTAGAGTGTGAAAAAATGATTACAAGACAAAAAGCAAAACAGGAAACTATAGCCTATCCAAAGGATAAAGATAAAATATCAGAGAAGGTCAATAAAAAAGACAAAACATTGCTTATACCAGCTAAAACTTAAAAAAAAATTCTTAAAAATTCTAAAATAAAATACAGAAAAGAACTGAAGGATTCAAGGAAAATGATGAACAAACAAAATGAGAGACCTAATAAAGAGGCAGAATTTATAATACGGAACAAACATAAATATAGGATTTGAAGGCCACAATGGTAATTTTAAATTCTCAGAGGGT
>JAQZBX010006782.1:0-52272 GCA_029593785.1 Cabassous unicinctus | reverse complement strand
ATATATATATATATAATATATATATTATATGCTGACCTGGTTCTAGTTCACTTTCATTATTTCTTAAGATTTTCAAGGTATGTTCATTCTAGGTCTACATTGGGCATTTGTGCCTTTTTTGATAATGGAATAGTATCTTATTTTAAAAAGAGAGATGTGTCACATAATTCAGAAGAGTCTTCTAATAAACCAATAGGTTTTTACAACTCTGCTTTGATTATAAGGATTCCCTTTTAGTCAAAGTAGTTAGAGGAATTTTTTTAAAAGGTTGTCATGACTTGGATGAGAAAAGAGGAAGTGACATAAAGGTTACAAATTAGTTGAACAGATACATTTGACTGTACACTTTTCAAAGTTTTCATTTTCTTCTCACAGAATTTTAAAACAATACTATAAAAATATATATAATATGTGAATTTTTAAATAATGATCATGGACTATCACTTATTAAATCCCAGGGATAGGAAAGATGGCATGATGGCAGCAAATTAAGGAGCTCCAAGAATCAGCTCATCCTATAGCGCAGTTAGTAAACAGCCACAGATATCTAAATCACTGATTTGGGAGGCCCAGGGGACCAGACAACCATCCTGCAAAATCCTTGGAGTAATGGAAAGAGGAGACTGCCCATCTGAAGTGAAGATTGGGAGTAGCACACTCTATACTGTGGAGGTCATTTCCCATCCCCTATTGGCAATGAAAGCTGCCTTGGAAACTATTCCCTGGCTGGAGTTAGAAGCTCCATTTCCCATAAATGGGGAAGAAAGAGATGGTTGGGCACCAATTTCAGCTACTGATTAGTAAATTCAGTTGGCTAAATTCCAATCCAAACAGCTAAAGATTGAAACTGTCCAACTAAGAAAAAGTCCAGTAGCCTCATTTTAACTGCACCCCTGGCATGAGGGGAAGCAGGGCTGACAGAAAATCTAAGTGAAGATAGGGAACAGCTTCTTTCCAACCAGGTCAGATTGCAGCTCAAGCCTAGGCTCCAGCCCCACTTCCAGCAGGGAAGAAGCTGGGGGGGACCTGCACCAACCTCTCTGGGAAACTACAATCACTTTCAGCCTGCATGGATTAGATTGTTAAACACATCTGTGGCTTCATCTCCACCTCTGCCAGAGGAGGAAGATGGAGAGAGCTCCCTCTTCCTCTCAGGGCAACTGCAGCCACCTTTTGCTTGCATGAAAAAGATTATTGAACATAGCTGTGGCTCCATTCTTGTGCCTAATAAAACAGGAGGGGTTAGGGTTTCCCCAACATCATGGCAACTGCAGGTACATTTGGCCTGCATGGCCCAGTTTGGACACATCACTGGCACCATCCCTGCCCCTGATAGGGAAGAAGTATAGTGCACCCTCAGCCTCTCCCAGCCACTGCAGTCTCTTTTGGCCCACATGGACTAGAATGATGAGAACCCTATGGATATACCTCCACCCTCAATAGGATAGGAGGTGGGTGTGTCTCCTCAACCTCTCTAGGCAACTGTAAGCATTTTTGGCCCACATGGATGAGAGTGTTAGACAACCCTACAGTTCAATCTCCAACCATGACAGGGAAGAAGGGAAAGTGCTCCCTTAGCTTCTCTGGGCAAGTGCAGCCAGTGTCAGCCTGAAGGAGCTAGACTGTTGGACACATTTCTGACTCCATCCTCACCCCTGACAGGGCAGGAGGAGGGACTGTGCTCCCTCACCTTCACTGGGCAACTGCAGCTGCTTTTGGCCCACACAAACTAGATTGCTGGGCACACTGGAGGTTCCATTCCCATCCCTGGCAGAAGAAAAGGGGGCCCAGTGCTTCAGCAGTCTACCTGGGCAACTGTGGTCAGTTTGACTTGCATGGCTTAGTTTTCTGTGCCCATCAGTCCCAACCCTGCCTGAGGCAGGGGAAGAAGGGGTGTGAAGCTGCATAAGTCTCTCTGGGCAACTACATACACTTTTGGTCTGCATGGATTACTGAACAAGGCTGTGGATTTGTTGCCACCCCTGGCATGGGAGTAAGATGGGAGACTCTTATCAGTTCCTGGGACAATGTAGGCACCTTCAGCATCCATAGCTTAAAGTAGCAACCACATCTTTGACTCTTATTCTGCAACCAGCAAGGAATAAGGGGAAAGAAACAGAAGAAAAAAAGCTGGAAAAATTCAGATTGGCTGAACACAGGCCATAACATAAAGTTCCAAATTAAGTAGAACTAAGTATTTTTTTTTATTGTGGGTAAAAATTAAATTTTTCACAATACATACCAATATTTGTAAAATGATATATAAGTACATATACATATATGTGCATTGGCTTACATAGATGTTATTTTTTCTATATATATATATATATTTTTTTTTTTAAAGGTGCTTAGATTACCTAAATATTACTCAGAAATTACAGGGATTCCCATGTTCCCCACCTCCCACACCTCCCAAAACATCCCACACCACCATCCTTCATCAGTGTGGCACAACACCCGCAATGGATATACACATCCTGGAGCCTTGCCACTGAGCATAGACCACAGTTCACATCATAGACCACACTCTCTCCCACACAGATCTGCATGGTATATACTGATGCAAAATGGCCTACATATGTCGCTGCAACATCACTCAGGACAACCCCCAAGTCCCAAAAAAGCCCTTGTATTTCAACTGCCCCTCCCCTCCCTGCCCCAAAAACGTCCAGTGGCCACTGGCTCCACCTCACTGTTACAATTTCTTCCATTGCTTGAATCACAATATGTCTACAACAGAACAGCACCAAGTCCACTCTAGTCCATAGCTCCTCCCCCAATCCTGAGGGGACTGGGATGGTAATGTCCACTCCACTTCCAAGTGAGAGAGGGCTTATATCCCATGGATATGATGGATGGGATTATCCTGCCTGCAGCTGCAGGCCATCTCCATTCCCTGGGATGGCCGTTGCCCATCATCATCTCCTCACCATGTGACTTGGATGAGTCCATTGAGCTGTAGGGTAGGAGTTGCAGCTCCACTGAGATTCCAGGCACAGCTGGCACATTGATAAGCCAGAGGCTTCAGTCTCTGGAAGTACACCTAAAAACTACAGCATCACATATAGGTTTGAATAGAAGGGTCTGATGGACCATGTGCAGGGAGGACTTATTTGAGTCCAACTCTGTCACTTTTGGGAGCACAGATCCCAGCGAAGAGCCCACTAATTAGGTATCAATTTCTGGGGCTATCCCCACTTATATAGGGCCTGGGTGTCTCCAGAGCCCTCAGGGGTCCCTCTGTGTGGGGTGATATCCACTTTGGTGTTCTATGAGATCCTACTGAGGTGTGCATAAGCATTACCTCTGGGATGACCTCCCAAATCTCTTTAAGTCTCTTAGTCATGTGAACTCATTTCTCTTTACATTTTCCCCCTTTTATTCACGGTCTTTTTCCAATTGTGTTGCCAGTTGGCACTTGATATTAATCCCTCATTGCCAGGGAGGCTCATCCCCGGGAGTCAAGTCCCACCTTGGGGAGAAGGTAATGCATTCATATGCTGAGTTTGGCTTAGAGAGAGGCCACATTTGAGCAACAAGGAGGCTCTCAGGTGGCAACCCTTAGGCACCCCATAACAGCAGGCTAAGTTTCAATTACAAGAGCAAATACTTATAAGGCTAGTCCTCAATAAGAAGAACCCATCAGTGGGCCATCCTCTTTTGCCAGGTGGGGAAGCGGGACGGAGGTTGGGTATGTGGGAGTCTCTAATATTCCATGTGTGACTTTGCTGTGACCTAAAACTTCTTTGAAAATTAAATCAAAATTTGGGAGACACTGGGGAATGAGAGGGTGCAGATGTCATTGTTCACTGGACATCCGATAATATAGTGATAAAAGGAAAAAAGAATAATTTCTTTTAAAAAGGGATTTTTTTGGTTTTTTTTTCCCATTTTTTTTGAATGTCCCAATCCGCTAATTATATTTTACTTTTAGTTTAGTTTCTTTTTTTTTTTCTTCTGAGTTTCTGTGTACTTATCTCTTGCATTTAAGCTTATCGTTATTATTTCTTTTTCCTATTAATTGTATTTCATTATTATATGGGCTTCATGTTCAAGGAAGGTTTAGATCACAGAAGAGTTAAAAGGGGGCCTGCAGAGGATTATTGGTGGAGGGTGTCTGGGACAGGGGATTCATGGGAGTAAGTCCATCTGAATATAAATGAAAGATATATAAAATTGTTCAAATGATCAAGGGATGGGGCATAGTCACGGTGGGTAGACAATTACTCAATAAATGAGGGAATCTGAATTCCCAGCCTGGAGAGCTCTGAACTAAGTAATAAAGAGGGCCTTTAACACAAAGCCAATTAAATAGCCCTAGACTAAAAAGAGAAATGGTTTCAAGAATAAAAACATCCGGTAAATCAGATGCTGAGATACCAACAAAAAGTTACAATCCATACCAAGGAACAGAAAGTTATGGGCCAGTCAAAGGAACAAACTGAGCTTCCAGATAATGTAAAGGAGTTGAGACAACTAATCATAAATGTTCAAACAAATCTCTTTAATAAATTCAATGAGATAGCTAAAGATATAATGACATCAAGAAGACACTGAGGAAGCATAAAGAATTTGAAGGCATTCATAGAAAAATAGCAAATATGAAGGGAATGAAAGTCACAAATAAAATAAAAAATGCACTGAAGGCATATAAAAGAAGATTTGAAGAGGCAGAAGAAAGGATCTGTGAGGTGGAAGACAGGGCCTCTGCAAGTGACCATACAAAAGAACAGATAAAGAAAAGAATGAAAAAATTGAATAAGGTCAGAGGGAAATAAATGACAGCAAGAGACATGCAAAGGTATGTATCATGGGTGTCACAGAAGAAGAAGAGAAGAGAGAAGGGGCAGAAGGAATATTTGAAGAAATAATGGTGAAAATTTTCCCAACCCTAATGAAGGAAATAGATATCCATGTCCAGGAAGCACAAGATACTCCCATCTTAATAAATCCAAATACACCGACTCTGACACACATATTAATCAGAAAGTCAAATGCCAAAGATAAAGAGAGAATCCTGAGAGCAGCAAGAAAAGATATTCATCACATACAGGGGATGCCCAATAAGATTAAGTATTGATTTCTCATCAGAAACCTTGGAGAAAATAAAGCAGTGGATTGATATATTTAATATGCTGCAAGAGAAAAACTGCCAGCCAATAATCTTATATCTAGCATATTGTCTTTCAAAACAGGGCTAGTTTAGTATACTCACATATAAACAGAAACTGAGACTGCATAACGCAGAGACCAGCTTTGCAGGAAATACTAAAGGGAGTGTTACAGCCTGGAGAGATAGGCTTGGAAAAGTGTCTAGAAATGAAGATTATATCACTAAAAGTAACTAAAAGTGTAAAAAGAGAGGTGAAAACAAAATGTGAAAAAAGAAACCCAAAGATCAAAATGAGTGAAGAACTTCCTTTACAACAATAATATTGAATGTTAATGGATTAAAATCCCCAATCAAAAGCCACAGACTGGTAGAATGGATAAGAAAATATAAGCCATCTATATGCTGACTACAAGAGACTCAGGTTAGACCTAAGGATACAAATAGATTGAAAGTAAGACTGGAAAAAGGTATTCCATGCATATAGTAACACTGCCCCACCCCCCCAAAAAAAGCTAGGGTAGATATACTTATATTGGATGAATTAGACTTTAAAAGCAAAGCTGTTATTAGAGACAAGGAATGCCATTATGTACTAATAAATGGCGCAGTTCACCAGGAATAAATAACAACCATAAATATATATGCACCGAACCAGGATGCCCCAAATTACATGAGGAAAACACTGGCAAAACTGAAGGAAGAAATAGACATCTTTACAATAATAGTTGCAGATTTCAATACATGACTCTCACTCGCAGCATTGGATAGACCATTTGGGCAGAGGATCAATAGAGAAAGAGAGAGCTGGATATGACACATCAACCAAACTTAGATATATACAGAACAATGCACCCAAAGACAGCAGGATATACATTCTTCTCAAGTGCTCATGTATCTTTCACCAGGGTATACCATATTTTGGGTAACAAAGCAGATCTCAATAAATTTAAAAGGGTCAAAAGTATACAAAACACTTTCTCTGATCATAATGGAATGTAGCTGGGAATCAACAGGAATAAAAAGGGAAAATTCACAAATTAAACAACACACTCTTAAATGATTAATGGGTCAAAGAAAAAATTGCAAGAGAAATCAATAAATATCTCAAGATGAATTAAAATGAGAACAAAACATATTAGAACCTATGGGATGCAGTGAAAGCAATGCTGAGAGGGAAATTTATAGCCCTCAAAGCTTACATTCAAAAGAAGAGCTGAAATCAATGACCTAACTAAACAGATGGAGGAACTAGAATAAGACCAGCAAACTATGTCCAAAGCAAGCAGAAGGAATGAAATAACAAAGATCAGAGCAGAAATAAATGAAACTGAGAACAAAACAGTAGAGAATTAACAAAACCAAAAGGTGGTTCTTCAAGATCAATAAAATTGACAAACACATAGCTAGACTGACAAAGAAAAAAATAGAGACTCTACAAATAAGTAAAATCAGAAATGAAAATGACATCACTGAAATGAAAGAGATCATAAGAGGATATTATGAACAACTGTATCTTAACAAACTAGACAATGTAGATCAAATGGAAAAATTCCTAGGAACATACAAATGACCTACAATGACCCTCGAAGAAATAGAAGACTTCAACAAACCAATAACAAGCAATGAGATTGAAATAGTCATCAAAAAACTCCCTAAAATGAAAACTCCAGGACCAGATGTCTTCACAGGTGAATTCTACCAAGCGTTCAAAATTTAATACTAATTTTACTCAAACTTTTCCAAAAAAAAGAACAGGGAGGAAATCTACCAAGCTCATTCCATGAAGTCAATATCACCCTCCCTAATTACAAAGCCAGATAAAGGTATTATTAAAAAATGAGTATTACACATCCATTTCCTTAAAGGAAACAGATGCAAAAATCCTCAAAAAATACTCATTAATCAAATCCAACCATATGTTAAAAGAATTATTCATCATGATCAAGTAGGTTTTATCCCAGGAATGCAAGGGTGGTTCAACACAATAAAATCAACCAGCATAATACACCACATTAATAAATCAAAGAAAAATCACATGATCACATTGATTGATGCAGAAAAAGCATTTGAGAAAATCCAGCACTCTACCTTGATTAAAAAACCTTACAAAAGATATATAGAAGGAAACTTTCTCAACATGATATAGGGCATATGTGAAAAACCCACAGCTAACATTACACTAAATGGTGAAAGGCTGAAAGAATTACCAATGAGATCAGGAGGAAGACATGAATGCCCACTGTCACCACTGTTGTTCAAAATTGTGCTAGAGGTTCTGGCTAGAGCAGTCAGGCAAGAAAAAGAAATAGAGGGCATCCAAATTGGAAAGGAAGAAGTAAAACTTTCACTATTTGCAGATAATATCATCCTATACCTAGAAAATCCTGAAAAGTGTACAAGAAAGCTACTAAAATTAAGAAATGAATTCAGCAGAGTGACAGGATAAAGATTAATAGGCAAAAATCAGTACTGTTTCTATACAGTAGTAATGAGCAATCTGAGGAGAAAGTCAGAAAAAAATTCTACTTATAATAGCTACAAAAAGAATAAAATATTCAGGAATAAATTTAACCAAGGATATAAAACACTTGTATTCAGAAAACTATGGTGCACTGCTAAAGAAATCAAAGAAGACCTAAATAAAAGAACATTCTGTGTTCATGGATGGGAAGACTAAATATCTTTAAGATGTCAGTTCTACCCAAATTGATATATAGATTCAATGCAATCCTGATAAAAATTCCAATAGCCTTTTTAAAACAAATAAAACACACAATTAGCAAATTTATTTGGAAGGGTAATGGGCCCCAAATACCCACAACATCTTAAAAAGGAAAAACAATGTTAAAGGACTCTCACTTTTGCACTTTAAATCATATTACATAGGTACAGTGATAAAAAAAAAAACAAACAATACAGCATGGGATTGGCATAAAGACAGACATATAGACCAATGGCATTGAATTGATGTTTCAGAAACAGATCCTTACATCTATGGTCAAGTGATTTGTGACAAGGTTGTTAAACCCACCCAGCTGTGGCAGAATATTCTATTCAACATATGGTGCTGGCAGATCTGGATATCCATACCCAAAAGAAAGAGGACCCCTATGTTACACTTTACACAAAATTAACATAATGTATCAAGTCCTAAATATAAAAACAAGAAGAATAAAACTCCTAGAAGACAATAAGGAAACATCTTCAAGTCCTGGTGGTATGTGGTGGTTTCTTAAATCTTACACCAAAGCATAAGCAATGGAAGAAAAATGGATAAATGAGACCTCCTAAAACTTAAATTTTTGTGCTTCAAAGGACTTTGTCAAGAAGGCTTGAAAAGTCAGTCCACTCAATGGGAGAAAATATTTGGAAACCACCTATCTGAAAAGGGCTCTATTTTCATTCTATACAAAGAGGTCATATGACTCGACAATAAAAGAGCAAGCAATCCAATTTTAAAAGGTGCAAAGAATTGGATACACATTTTTTCCAAAGAGGAAATACAAATGGCAAAAACACACCTAAAAAATGTTCAATATCACTAGATACTAGTAAATGCAAATCAAAGCTACAGTGAAATATCATCTCAGACCTCATAGAATGGCCTTTTTTTTTTTTTTTTAAATACAGGAAGCAACAAGTGCTGGAGAAGGTGTGGATAAATAGGAACACTCATTCACTTTTGCTGGGAATGTAGAATGGTGTAACCCCTGTGAAAGACACAGGAAGCAAAATATAGAACTGCCAAAGATCCAGCAAACCCTCCACTAGTAATATATCCAAGAGAATTGAAAACAGGTATGTGAACAGACATTTGCACACTGATGTTCATAGCGGCATTATCCAAAATTGTAAAAAGATGGAAATAACACAAGTATCCATCAACCAATGAAGGAATAAATAAAATGTGATATATATATAAGGAATAAATTATATATATATATATATATATATATATATGATGGAATATTATGCTTCTGTAAAAATAAATGAATTTGAGACACATGATAACAGGGATGATCATTTAGGACATTATGCTACGTGAAATAAGCCAGACACAAAAGGACACATACTGTACGGTCTCACAATATGAACTAAATATCATGAATAAACACATGGAGTTAAAACCTAGAGTATAGGTTACTAGAAGAGAGGATGAGGACTGAGAAGGGGCACTAAGGCTTAATATATATAGAATTTTCAATTAACTTGACCATAAAAGTGCGGAAATGGATAGAGTTGATCATAGTACATTATAGTATGTATAACTAACATGGCTGCTTTATAAATGGGAGTGTGGCTGAAAAGAGTAGTCTAGGGATGTAAATGTCAATTGAAAGAAAGCTAGAGAATAATCTAGGGAATGAATAACATAGTGAACCTGAAGGTGAATAAGAATTGTGGTTAATAATACAAAAAGAAGAATGTTTTTCTATGAACTAGAACAAATGTATGTCACTATTACAAGCTGGTAAGAATACAGTGATGCATGGGAAAAACAAAGTAATTTTTATAGTTAACAGCAATATTGTGATATTCTTGTACAATATCAACAAAGTTACTATATCAATTCTAAGAGTCAATATCAGTGGGTATGGGATTTTTTCTTTTTGACTAAGGAAAACATTCAAGTTTACTTGGGAATGACTACCCAAGTCTGTGATGAAAGTGAGAGCCACTGAGTGTACACTCTGGATAGAATGTCCAAGGCATAAGACTGCACAACACATTGAGCCATATGGTGGAAGATGGACTGTAGTTAACAGTACAACTCTGAGAGTGTTCTTTCATGAACTATAACAAAAGCACAATACTAATGAATAGTGTTAACCATAGGGGGTGTATGGAAAAAATATACAAAATGTACACTATGGACCATAGCTAGTGGTAATAGTTTGATCATGTTCTTTCATAACCTGTAACAAATATTCCACAACAATGTAAGTTTCTTGTGGAAGGGTGATGTATTGGAATTCTGTACATTATGCATGAATTTTATAAGCTCACAGCTTCTCTAATAAAAATTTTTAAAAAAGAAATTCAGCAAGAAAAAAAATCCAGGGATACGCAAACAACTAAGTTTAAAAGTTGTCTTCAATCTTTCTTGATATGCATTCGTGTTCTACCAATTACATTTATTTAATCCATTCACAAAATCACCTGGGCCCAAAATTCCCTTATTGGTAAAGTGGATATTATGATAAATGACTGAGTCATCAAGAAAATTCTCCTTTGGAGAATTTCACAGTCTTAGGAAAAGGATTTCTTCCTTAAAGAAATGGTGGTATTGCCAAGAGGAAATGGAGAGATGAGCAGAAACCTAAGGAAATTGTGGAAACTAGAAATGTCAGAATGGGAAAATACATGTGCCCACCACCCCAAACAGTGTGTTGAAATCTCCAATGTCTTAGAGTAAGTGATGTAACAGGGAACTTAATAAAAGAGTTGATTGGAGTTCCCAATTCATGGCTCAGATGGGCATAAATTAAGAATATGGTGTGGAAAATCACAATAATATTAGACTATACATTTAAAAATTAAAATACTTAATTATTAAAATGGTTTGATAATGAATTTTGGCACACAGTATATCACTTCTTTTAAAATTGCCTATCAGCAAGGTGGGATTGTGTTCTACACCAACAACTTCTACCCAAAATGGAAGAGACAGCCAGAAAAGACCTTGGCACAACTCTGGTGACCTATGCTAAGGAAAACTATGGTGAGTCTTTTTTAGCACTTGCTTTTTAATAATCTTGGCCACTTGTTTAACTGAGAATGCACAGTCACTGTGGCCAGTTCTGATTCATTTGGAGGGAGAATACAGCAAATGGAAGAGCAACCAATAGGATATCCATATAAGATAAAATGAAAGATATTTAGGATAATTTTATGGTGTCTTAAAAATACAAACCAAACTATTTTCTATGTTAATTAGAAAAATTGAATAAACTAAGCTGCCAATACAAAATATACAATCTGAGTTTCAGCATATGAGCATTCTCTTTTATTGCACTTTTTTGTTCTTCAACGGACAGGGACAGACTTGTGACTTATCAAGGAGAAAAATAGCAAAATTAGAAAATAAGGAGAGATTTTATATTTTGTGCCTAATTGGAAAGACTATTCATTTCATATACATTCTATTTGATAGAATATTTATGAATCTTCATGCTTCCTAAAGGATGGTGTGTGTTGTAAGAGAAAATAGCAAAGTAATATTGATTGTCAAGATTTCTTAGTGTTCTATAAAGTTGGCTGGGGACCATTATATTGACATTCTTGGGCTATTGTCCCATAAAGTTCCATTTCATTATGATGGGAAAAAATTTTTTTGAATGTGGGTGTTGACATCCAATGAAAAAATGTGTGTCTCAGTCCACCAATCACAAGAAATTGAATTCTGCCATCAACCAGAATGAGCTTTAAAATCTGGTACATTATATGGTCTTGCATTTCTAACCAAATTTCTTATAGTGGCTAAATAATAAAAAATTCATTTAAACTTCATTTGAAGAAGGCTATAAGGAATAAATATCAGCCTGAAGGAATGGTTATAATTTATGTGTCTTTAAGAGAGTTTGCATCTCACAAATTCTATTTTATATCTCTAATGAAATAAAAAGTATCAATCAAGAAAAATAAAATGAATTTGTTACAGGTTCAGATTATATGGAAAGCAAAATAGACACCCTGAGTGAGGTCTGTCCTCCTTCCCTGATACCCACAAATAAGCCCCATGTGATTAGGCATAGGTATGTTAGTCTGGTTCCTGCAATGAGATAGCAAATATGGGCTCAATTCTTTCTCTGAGATGCCTGGAGATAAAGGACATACCCTAGCAGATGGTGGCCTGTTGGAACATTCCTTCCCCCTTTTTCCAGAACATAGTGCAAACATTCACAGGAGACTCACCAAGTATGTGCATTATTTTATAGCAGCTGGTCCACCCCTCTGGCAACATCTATTCCTGATGGGGAGGGAGCCAGGTAACTTGCCTACATTACATGAAAGGGGTGTCTCTTTATCATCTGTGAAGTCAGACACACTCATCATGGGGGATCAAATATCACTAGTGAAGCTGACCTTTCTTTGTCCTTTCTGAGTTAATATTGTTCTATCCAGTGCCTAAGACGTGTTTTCTTGATGATCACAACACCTGCATGAACTCTTTGCTCTCCTCCAAGTGGTAAGACTCCTCCCTTATATGTGGTAATTGATTTCTTGTCCAAAAAGTTTGTATGCCAACAAAGCACTCCATGGCATGGTGGAGGTGTAAGGATTCATCAGTTCAGTCGTCCCAGGGTGGTTCCAGCTCCCTGGTGGGTAATTCACTAACTGGGGTGCTGGCCTTCCTCTGGCTACATGAGCATAAGTGAAATGTAAACAATATCCATGTGAACACAAAATATGTGGTGGATGGGGGCAGAGAGGCAGGAGGTGGATCCTAGGAAGATTAGGGAAATTACACTCAGGCTGCTGGACCCCTGCTGACCTGCAAAGTGTTTCAATGGTTGAAATGACTCCCAAGGGGAGTTTGGGATCCTATGCCAGGAACTCCACTGAATGAAGGCTGTTTACACATCCACAGTTAAGACTTTCTCAACACAGAACCATCTTGGCATTGCTTACAATGAAACCATTGAACAATTTTTCTGAAATTTAAATACATTAGTAAAAAGGCAGATATGGGCAAAAGACAGGGGGCTTTCATGTGTCTTCTTTAGCACATCTGTTCAGACTCAGATACCTGCTGGGGAAGCTAACCACTGACACCCTGCTGAAATGTATTTTTGCCTGCATTGAGCTGGACAACCAACAGGACAGGGATAGAGCATGAGAGTGATATGCCTAACTGTAGGTGAAGTCTCAAAAAGTAAATCCTGGGAGAGCAGATGTGGCTCAAGCAATTGGGTGCCCACTTCCCACATGGAAGGTCCTAGGTTCAGTTCCCCGTGACTCCTAAAGAAGATGAGCAGATGCCACAACCAGCAGGGAGCAGAAGTGGCTCAAGCAGTTGGGCACTCACCTCCCACATGGGAAATCCCAGGTTCAGTTCCCAGTGCCTCGTAAAGAAGACAAGCAGACAGACAATGGAGCCATCTCAGGGGGAAAAATTTTTTTTTAAAAAATTTAAAAAGATGATTGCATTAAATGTATATTTAAGAAAAATAAACAAATCCCCTGGACACTGTTCATGAGGCCATAACTGCCCTTAAAGTAAAGACATGTGGCTACATCATCCCATTCCTGTTCAGGATGTTGATGAGGCAGTCCTGCCTTGGATGGCATTGAAGGCATTAATAAAATAAAGGCCTCACTATGGTAGCACTCCCATATCATTTCTATTTTCCTCAGGAAAATCAGTGGGTAAAGTGTAGAAAAAATCCACCTCAATGCCTTGCTTTGGGGTGCAATTAACTGCACAGCATTAGTCATTTTCACTGAGGTGGCCAGGAAGATTGAAGCCCAGCAATAGGAAACTGTGCCATCAAAACCATAAAAGGAACACAAAGAACTACCAAGGAGAGACAAAGGAGGAGACAGGATCAGCTCACCAACAGGGTAATGTGGTTTTTGTTACCAAAGCAGGTGATAGACAAAGAAGAATTGCATGGGTTCCCTATAGAATAGCTGCCAATATTATGGGGCAGAAGGTGGTCTCTCTAAGTAAGAAATTAAGACCCTGTTACACTGCATAAAAGAGTAGGAGGAAGAGGGCTCATATGCCTGCAAAGTTTTACAACTCTGCAGAGCTGCCCAACAAGCACCAGATGCAGCCGAGGAAAGAGGAACGCATGGGTTGCTAAGGCCACCTTGTGCAAAATCCAGGATGGTAAGAAAGACAATTCTGATGGCAAGCATGATGAATTGGATAGGAAGAATCATCCCCATCACCTGTACTCTCATGTTACTCATTCAAAAAGAATGCTTAGGGATGGGGTCAAGGAAACTGTGGGTCCCTGTCAGGAATCAGAAGCCTTATGTCCCCATTAGGGTGGATGGGGAAAGGGGGTATGCAAACCATCATGGGTCTCTTAGATACAGGTGCACAAGTGGTGAAAATTACTGGCTTCTTTAAAGAAAGCAATAAAGTGGTTGACAAAATCATTCCTACAGATGATACAGCTTTGTTCATGGAGGAAACTGCAAAACAGGTCAACATAAAACTTGCATTTATCTTGATTCTCAAATAATGTAAAATGGATAAATAGCAATTCTTAAAAAGAAAATTTAATTACAGCCTTTTTCTGCTTCAATATAAAACACTACACCAACTGAAGCATTTAAACCATAAGTTTATATACCGCCTGTTTCTTCTTTACCTAAGATGGAAGGCAGTGCTGAAGAAAATGATACAATCATAGACTACTGGGTGCCAACAATTAAGAACTCCAATTCAGTATTCAATGCTTACTGAGAAAATTTTTAGCTGTTCTAGACATTTCCCTCTTCTACATATTCATCTTGTCATCAATTCCAATTTTGTACCAAGTTCCTATAATCCCTATTCTCTTTAAGCATAGGAAAAACCTAAAATCAAATTGCATTTACAGCAGCCCAGGTGATTCCTGGCAAGGTTGCAACCAAGATCACATTAGAGGCAGAGGGAGAAATAATGGAAGTGGAGCCCTCCTCCATACAAAGTTTCACATCTTCATTCTATAGGTGTATTTCACAACGGATCCTGGTGTGCATGATGTTTTCAATGACTTCTGCATATAAACATATACTCTCAATCTATGTCTGCATGATTCTCCATCTGTAGGATAGACAATAGCCTGCTTCATCCATCTAAATAGGTTATGATATACTGATTCCTGGGTGTTTCTGAAAAAATTATTATATCCATGCTGATAAAATGGCTGAACTGGATGAGGAGAACTGCTCAGAATCCCGTATCCAAAGTCCTCTCAGTCAACCATAATTAAACCATCAGTAACCCAGTATATTTAGGTCATGTTTATTTTTATCTTAACAATGAGTAATATTTTAAATAGGTTTAAGTACTATGAGATAAATAATATATATTTATTCATGCACTTTCCATTTTTGCTGATCTTCATTCCTTCGCAGAAATCCATAGTTCCATCTAGAATCACTTTCCCTTGGCATGAAGAGCTCCTTTTGTATCTTTTATTGTGATAGTGTTGATGAATTGTTTTAGCTTTTGTATGCAAGGAAACATCTTATTTTATTTTATTTTTTTAAATTGTAGTTTGTCTTTTATTTCAACAAGAAACTTTTTCCCTTGTAAAATATCACAATACATTCAGGAAACCTGCAAAGGGTAGTGATGATCAGTTCTTTTTTTTTTTTTTTTTTTTTTTTTTTTTTTTTTTTTTTTTAATTTATTCTTTTATTTGTAAAATGATATATAATACATATGCATATATGTGCATTTGTTTACATAAATGTTATTTGCTATATATATATGTATACTGATTTTGTAAGATATTTTTGCAGTGTGTTTCATAGCTTGACAAATTTTTCTTTCAGAAATTTTTCTTTCATATGGTGATCTACTGTCTCCTTGCTTGCATTGGTTCTGACATGAAGAATGATGTCATTCTTATCTTCTTTCCTCCACAGAACTGTATTTTTGCAATTTTCTAGTTTGTAAAATAGGAAACTGAGGCATAGAGAAGTTGAGAAATTTGCCTAAGATGACACAGATTGGCCAGGAGTCAAAAACTGACAACGAACTGTGTTATACTAATAGGTAAGTAGGCCATGACAAGAGTTCCATCAATTTAAATCAGTAAATATTTTCCAAGTATTTTTATGCAAAATATACTAGTTTGATGTTGTCACATATTATCTTTTGTATTTCTCCCAATAACACTATATTATTTAATGCTGTTCAACAGGCTCTGGTAAGTTAATTGATATTCAGGAATCACATAATTTGGAAGTGGGGGAATTGAGAATCACATCAAGTTTCATGTCTTTCAAGTATAATCTGTCTCAGATATTAACATGGCCCATTCATATAAAGGATGTCTCTATTCATGAGTCTAATATTCTGCTTAGCTTTTCCTTCCACCCTGAAGCCATCAATAAATTCTTAAATCAAAGCTCTCTAGATCGTGTTTAGATAGGTTACCAAGGATAAGTAGATGTTCATTTTTCTCCAACCTCTGTTTCCTGTTCAGCTGCTGAACCTGAACATGAATAAACCCTGCCTGTCCCTGGTGATAGAACTAAAGCCCCTAAACAATCCAGTGACCGGTACTTTTTCTCCCATCATATCTAGTGGGTTAACACACATCACAGCACCAGTGTCTGATGAGGTAAAATAACATCATGAACAGAGTTCAAGATTAGAAATCTGGCCACTCTGGACTTAAATTTGAGCAATACTAACATTAGCTTTTTAACCCGGGCCAAACTTCCTTTTATGTAAAATGGAAATAATATCTTCCTCATGTAGATTACATGTGGCTTAGATGAGCTACCACATGTAGCAGAATGACTGATACATAAAAGTGCTCATTATTTATTAATTCTCATGGTATTCGTATTTCATTTATCTCTTACAAACTTTTCTGAGAATCTCACCCTCTGTAGCAGTTTGGCATTACTTATAAATTCCAAAAATAAATATTGGATTATGTTTGTAAATTGGTCTGTTCCTCTGGGTACATTAGATTGTTTTGGATTCAGAGGTTTCACTCTTACTTGATTAAACTATAATTAAGGCTTCGATTAGTCCATGTCAGTAGGACCTTGGTGTGTGGGGACTCACAGAGAAAATGACATGGCAGAGGAGATGGAATTTTAATGCTGGAGCACTGGGAAGTAAATATACAGAGAAACAGATACTTGAGGAAAGAGAGAAGGCTCCATAGACATGGCAGAGGCCCTCCCTGGGAAGAGAGAGTGCCTGATAGTCTACAGCTGACCTTGTGGAGAGAACAGAGCAGCTGAGCCCAGAGAGGAATGAGGCAGAGGAGAGAGATGAGACTTATCCCAGCCTACAGCTGGTACTGAAAGAAGCTGGGACCACAGAGTCCTGAGAGAAGAGGAAGCCTAAACTCTTGCAGATGTCTGCAGCCATCTTGCTCCAACACATGGCAACAGGCTTTGGTGAGGGAAGTAACTTACACTTTATGGCCTGGTAAATAAAACTTCTACCACAAATAAATACCCTTTATTAAACCTAACAGATTTCTGATACTTTGTCTCAGCATCCCTTTGACTGACTAATGCACCCTCACTGTCAATTTTTTTAGTAGGGGGATCAAATATTCACAGAAGATTATATAATTATGCTAAACAGGACCTTTCTTGTCTCCTATTTTCTGCCTTTGCCCAGAATCCTACCATCCACAAGACAAATGAAGACAAGCTGCACACCTGAGTTGATAACATTTTTGTAAGAATCTGGTACGGTCACTCCATGAGCTCTCATTTCCTATAATGAATGATGACAACAGAAAACAAGAGTTTATTCTATGCCAGATGGTATTCTAAGCATTACATGCATTATCTCATATAACTTCACAACAGTCTTTGAGATAGGTAACTCATCATCCCCTTGTAGAGATATGAAAAATGAGGCAATGAGGCATAAAGAGGTTGAGAAACTTACTCATGGTTGCATGTTTACTAAGTAGAAGAACTAGCCCTAAGAGGAGTGTATTGCATAGCTGTAGCTCTTAAGCATGTCAAATTTTTAATATTAGAGAGAAGATTCTTTAGTCTGCATTGTCTATTCTAAGAACATCAACAGTATAATAGCTTTCACTCACTTGGTGTTTTCAAATTTTATATTGCTCAGTCCTACCTACAACTCTGTGAAACATGTATTATTAGGATTGTTTTATATGCATTAATAAGCTCTTGCACCCATCCTTACATGACTAGAACATTCTGTCCACTATGTTCAAGACTCTAAGATCATTTGCTGAAACAGCCATAAAGAGCTTGCTAACTCAACCCAGTTGGCTCTCTTCCCCACCTTGGTCACAGATACCACAAGAGACAACAGTGAATATGAGCATCTAGCTGTTTGCATCCACATGCCTGTGGCAATCTTTCATGCTTCAGACTCCATTTCAGGTGTTGAGGCTCAACTTAAAACCAATAAGTCAATTTCACAGCAAGTTAGTTTTGGAGAAAAAATAGCCAATGAACAGAAAATAGTAAAATTCATAAGGAATGGCCTTTGCCCTTCCACTTTAGATGAAAACTGGGAACACCATGGTCTTGATGATCAAAACAAAAGCCATGAGTGACATCTGAGATCAAGGGAGAAAAAAATATGTTCATCTCAATGATATCCTAAAAGTTTCTCATACAAAACATAACATTGACATTTGCATACTGATGTTCATAGCAAGTTTATTCACAGTTGCTAAAATATGGAGCCAGCCCAAGTATCCATTAACTGATGAATGGATAAACAAAATGTGGCATATACATAAAATGGAATACTAGTCAGCTGTAAGAAGAAATGAAATGGGCATGCATATAATATGGATGAACCTAGAGGATATTATGTTGATAGAAATAAGTCAGACCTATAAGGATAAATACTGTGTGGTCTCACTAATATGAACTAAATACAATGAGTAAACTCACAGAGATTAACTCTAGTTTATAAGTTACTAGGATATAGAGGGTGGATTGAGAATGGAAGATGATGCTTAAGTATGTAGCATTATTTTTTAAAAATTATTATATGTATTTTTTGTTTTTTAAAGGTACTTTGATTACATAAATGTTACATAAAAATATATGGGATTCCCATATGCCCCACTCCCTCACCCCCCCACATTTTCCCACATTAGCAACATCTTTCATGGTGTGGCACATTTGTTACAATTCATGAACACATTTTGGAGCATGGCCACTAAGTGTGGATTACATTTTACATTGTAGTTTACACTCTTTCCCACACAATTTTGTAAGTTATGACAAGATATATTATAGCTTGTATCTGTCATTGCAATGTCATTCAGGACAATTACCAAGTCCCAAAAATGTCCCCATATTACACCTGGTTTTCCCTCTCCCTCCCCTCAGAACTCCCAGTGGCCACTGTCTCCAAATCAATTCTAAAAGTTCTTCCATTGCTAGAATCACAATAAGTCTACACTAGAATGCCAGTAAGTCTACTCTAGTCCATCATTCATTCTCCAATCCTGAGGATTCTGGGATGGTGATGCCAACTCCACCTCTAATTGAGAGGGGGTTTAGATTCCAAGGGGCAGATTGATGGGGCTATCTTGTTTATAGTTGCAGACACTCTCTGTTCCTTGAGATGGTCATTGTCCATCATCATCTCCTTGTTAGTTGTCCTGGGTGGGTCCAATGAACTGGAGAGTAGGTGTTGCAACTCTGTTGAGATTCAGGGCCCAACTGCCACATGGACAGCCAAAAGAATTAAGATTCTTGGACATAAACCTATGAACACTAGTACTACCTATAGGTTCAAATAGAATGGGTAGAAGAGACATGTGTAGGGAAAACACAACTGAGTCTAACACTGTCACACTGGAGAGCATAAATTCCAAAGTAGAGCCTACTGACAGCACACCAAACTCCAGAGTTGTCCACCCTACCTGTAGTGTCTGGATGTCTCCAAAGCCCTCAAGAGCCCCACTAGTTGAGGCAATATTTACTTTGGCAGTCAATGAGACCCTGTTGAGACAGGCGTAAGAGTAATCTCTGGATTGACCTCCCAACTCACTTTGAAGTCTCTTAGCCATATTAACTCATTTGTCTTTAGCCTTTCCCCCTTTTGGTCAAGCTCTTTTTCCAATTGCATTGCTAGTTGGTGCTTGATAGTAATCCCTTGCTGCCAGTCACGCTCATCCCCAGGGGTCATGTCCCATGCTGGGGGGAAGGTAATGCATTTATATGTTAAGTTGCAATTTCAAAAGTAAAGGTTCATATGTACAGTCATCAATATCAGGGGCCCATCAAGTCCATCCTCTTCACTAGTCACTGCCCATGTACTCAGGGGCTTCTTGCTATCCCATTGGAGAATGTGGCAGAGCTCCCCATGACAGGAATTAGATATTCTTAGGACTATTGTGTGAATCTCCACCCACTGTGACAATGCCCCATGAACACTTTAACACATTCATATGCCCTATATGTATGCCACAGGTGAACCTCCTCTCATACATCCCCTATCACTGACACCCTGCACCAGTAATCCTCCCCTGCGAGAGTTGTAACCCTTCTGTGATCCAAAACTTCTTCAAAAATTAAGCCAACAAAATAACCAAATAAAATTAATAAGAAAATGAAATAATGGTTTTAAAAATAAATAAATACAAAAAATTTAAAAATAAAGTAAAAACAATAAAAATAATAAAAAATATAAAATTTAAAAAATTTTATTGACATAATGTCTTTCATCACTGTAAGATTTGTTGTCTTGTATGTGCAGTGACATTTTCTTCCATTTATTCCCCCAGTGTCTCATTTTTTGTTTCATTTTGTCTTCGAAGAAGCTTTAGGTTACAGAAAAGTCCATACAGAATATAGCAGATTCCCAAACACCCAAATTCCTCTTCCTATTTCCCTTTGCCCTATTAATAACATTTTACATGTGGATGGTACATTTGTTACAGTTGATGTACAAACATTGAAACATTGCTACTAACCATTGTCAATGTTTTATATTATGGTTTACATTTTGGACTATGCACTTTTATAAATTTTCATGAAATTTAACATGGCCTGTATCCATCATTGCAACATCATGTAGAACAATTCAATCAACCCCAAAATGCCCCATGTTCCATCTTTTCTCTTCCTCCCTCCCCCATCCCCTTAGGACCCATGGAAACCACCAAGCTTCACTCCTTGAAGAACAAGATTCATAGTTCCTTGCAAGAACACTGAGGGCTTGACATACTGGCCTGTTCTCCCCTACTAGGCACTGCCGAAGCTCTCAAGGGGCACCTGCCCTTCTAATTGAGAACATAGAAGGATTCCCCAGATGGGATTCTGTATTAGTCAGCCAAAGGGTTGCTGATGCAAAATACCAGAAATCTGTTGGCTTTTATAAAGGGTATTTATCTGAAGTAGAAGTTACCAGGCCATTAAGCATGTTACATCCCTCACCAAAGTCTATTGCCATGTGTTGGAGCAAGATGGCTGCCAACATCTGTGAGGATTCAGGTTTCTTGGGTTCCTCTCTTCCTGGGGCTTGCTTCTTTCTGGTCTCAGCTCCTCTGTTTTTGCCACAAGGTCAGCTGTAGAATATGAAGCTCTCTAAGCTTTGCCTCTTTGCATAAGGCCAGCTCTAGACCATCAGGTGAATGGCTCTGTCTCTCTCCCCAGGGCTTCTGCCATGTCTAAGAGCCATCTTTATTCCTCTGTGTTCTCCTGTGTGTTCACTTCCCAGGCTCCAGGTCAAACTCAACTCTGTCCTTTGTCATGTGTTTTATCTATGAGTCCCCACCCACTAAGGGTCAGGGAGGCAATGCCCTACTGACATGGCCCATTCAAAGCCCTAATCATAATTTAATTAACTAAAAGTAAAGCCTCTGAATCCAATACATTCTAATAATCCTAGAGGTAAAGAGCAGTTTACAAACATAATCCAATATTTCTTTTTGGAGTTCATCAATAATATCAAACTGCTAGAGTTCCAACACCTTCCCACTCATTACGTGGGTCTCCACTCACTGATATAACACACTATGACAAGGTGAACACTCACACACTTCCTAGAAACCTGCATCAGGTGTGCCCTGTCCTGAATGCCCCCCACATCCAATACCCTAAACCAGTACCCCTTCCATGCCATATTGCCAAAAAATATTCCCAACATTGTAGTTTCAACTACATCCCTGCAAAACCCTAGAGTTCACCTGCTCCCTCCCCCAACCCTCCCCCTCATTCCATGGACAGTCCAATCCACCCTCCCCACCTTAACCCCTCACAAACCAGCACCACCCAACCCAATTGTGTCACTGCACCATTGTCATGCCCATCCACTGCATAACTACATACTCCATCATATCACAGATTTTGCTCATATAGGCATTGGCTCACAACCTTCTTCTCCCTTTCTGTGTCCTGTAAACCGATAGTCCCGTCTGTAACTCTATGAGTCTGCTCAACTTGCTTAATTCATATCAGTGAGGTCATGTAATATTTGTTGTTCAGTGCCTGGCTTGTTCATTCAACACAAGGTCTTCAAGATTCATCCATGTTATTCCATGTGTTGATACTGCATTTCTCCTTACACCTGAGTAATATTCCATTGTATGTATATAACTCAATTTGTTTATCCATTCAATTGTTGATGGACATTTAGGTTGTTTCCAACTTCTGGCAATAGTGAATAATGCCATTATGAACATTGATGTACATACATCTTTTCGTGTCCCTCATTTAAATTTCTGGGTATATACCCAGTAATGGGATTACTGAATCATATGGCAGTTCTATAGTTAGCTTCCTGAGGAACCACCAAACTGTCCTCCACAACGGCTGCACTGTTCTACATTCCCACCAGCAGTGGATAAGTGTTTCCATTATTCAAGCCTCTCCTCCTAACAAGTCCTTTTTATTACTGGTTTCCATGGGAGAATATACTATAGCAGTGGCTGGGAGAGGATTCAGCCATGTATGATTGGAGGAAATGTGTCTGGTGTGTCAAAGTTATAAAATCATGTGTGTGTGAGATGCTATGTATTCAATGTAGACTAAAAATATAGTCCAATTTTAAGTTTAGAGATTTTTTGCCTGTTAAAGGCAAAAATTATCTGATGGATATATTATTCTCCTCTTCAAAATAGATCTACCATCATTACAATACCTGTGCTATTTGCAGATAAATCAATTATCCAAAAGCAAAACTGTATTCCTGGAGCTATTGAACAAGGTGACAGAATTCATCCTGCTCAGCCTAATATGGAACACAGATGTGCAGAAACTCATTTTATTGTGTTTACAACCATCCACTTTTTTACCCTTTCAGGCAACTTACTCAATGTAGTGGCCATCCCTATCAGCCAAGACCTGGGCTCCCCCATGCATTTTTTTTCTTTTTTGTCCTTTCTAGGTGGCTCTTTCTCTTTTATCATGGCCACCAAAATGATATTTGACTTTCTTGCTGAAAAGAAAGCCATCTCCTTCAGTGGGTGTATGACTCAGCTCTTTTTGGAACATTTCCTTGGGGGAACTAAAATCCTCCTGCTCATGGTTATGGCCTATTGTCACTATGTGGCCATCTTCAGGCCCCTGCACTACATTGTCACAATGAACTGGAGGATGTGTGGCCTCCTGGTGGTCATCTCCTGGGTTGGAGGATTTTTCATCCTCTGATTCAAATCCTTTTTGTGCTCTGTTTGCCCTTCTGTATCCCCAATGCCATTGGCCATTTCTTCTATGATCTTTTTAAAAATTTATTTATTCCCCAATCCCCTGTTGTATTCTCTCTGTGCCCATTTGCTCTGTGTTCTTCTGTGTCTGCTTGTCTTCTCTTTAGGCAGCACAGGGAACCAATCCTGGGACATTCCAGAGTGGGAGGAAGGCACTCAATCTCTTGTACCACCTCAGCTCCCTGGTCTGCTGCGTCTCTTATTATGTCTCCTCTCTGTCTCTTTTTGTTGCATCATCTTGCTGTGCCAGCTCTCTGCATGGCCCAGCACTCCTACACAGGCCAGCACTCTTGTGTGGGCTAGCAACCCACTTGGGCCAGCTCACTGTGTGGGCCAGCTTGCCTTCACCAGGAGGCCCCTGGAATGGAACCCTGGGCTTCCTATGTGGTAGATGGGAGCCCAATTGCTTGAGCCACATCCACTTCCTTCTTCTGTGATCTTTACCCTCTGTTGAAGTTCTCCTGTACTGATACATCTTTAGACTCCTTGTTGCCACCAAAAATGGGTTCATGTGTCTGCTCATTTTCTTCTATTATCACCTCCTGTGTCCTAATCTTTTGCTGCCTCAGAACTCACAACTCTGAAGGATGGTGGAAGGCTCTCTCTACCTGCACCTCACATATTACTGTGGTTGTCTTATTCTTTGTACCCTGTACATTTGTATACCTATTGTTCAAGACCACCTTTTCCATTGATAAAGTGGTTACTGTATTCTATTCTATGATAACACCCATGTTAAATCCTTTAATCTATATCCTCAGAAATGCAGAGATGAAGAATGCCATGAGGAAGCTCTGGATTCAAAGAGTGATTGGGCAACAATTTGTGTAAATAGATAAGACAAAACAAAATCTATTGATATTTTAAGAACAATTGTTTCTAATACAAATGTATTGGTCTTGCAGTCAGAATATTTTGGTTTAATGATATTTTATCCCCTTATTATGTGGAACCTTTAATAGCTCCTCTTTCTTTTAGTCCCCTCCCTTTATTAGAGAAGTTGTGGATTTACAGAAAAATTAGCATAAAATACAAGATTTGCATGTTTTACCCCACCACCAACCCCTTGCATTGGTGTGGAACATTTGTTACAATTGATGATAGCACATTTTTATAAGTATACTATTAACTAAAGTCCATGTTTTTACTTAGGGTTCACTGTAGTGGAGTTCCATGGATGTTTTTAAAATTTTTATTTTGTCACTATATATACAATCTAACATTTTTCCTTTTAATCATCTTCAGATATATATTTCATTGCAGATAATTTCATTCACAATGTTGTGCTACCAACACCATCACCATTATCAAAACATTTCCAGCATTCCAAATAGGAACCCTGTATATTTTAAGCCTTAACATTCCCTACCCTGTCCCCCGTAACATATTCTAGGTTTTGACTTCCTTCTAATTGTTTCAAATCAGTGGGATAATACAACGTTTATCCTTTTGCTCTGGCTTATTTCACTCAATACAATGTCTTTAAGGTTCATCCATGTTGTCACATGTATCAGGACTTCATTCCTCTTTATGGCTGAGTAATATTTCATTTTATGTGTATACCACATTTTATTTATCCATTCATCCATTGATGCATACTTGGGCTTATTCCATCTTTTGGCAGTTGTGAATAATGCTGTTATGAACATTGGTGTGCAGATACCTGCTTGAGACCGTGCTTTCAAATCTTTTGGATATATACTTAGTAGTGGGAATGCCAGGTTATATGGTAGTCCTATACCTAGCTTCAAGGAACCATCAAACTGTCTCCCACAGCAGTTATATGAATGGTTCCTTTTTCATAAAATATCAACATTTAATTAAAAGGTGAACAAATTCCTTCCAATTAGAAACATATGTGCATATACAGATTACAATGGGATATTGCTGGGTGGCATAATCTGTCACAAAATCCATGGCATTATATATTCTAAAAAAAAAATATCTGCAAATCTTCCATTGTAGATACTGTTACAAATAGCCCAAGTATTAAAAGAGGTAAAATATGTTTATGGCAAGAATTTTGTTGAAAATACATAGTTTTATTCCCAACTGTTGATGGCAGGGATACTTATTATTATGGGAGGTAGGCATCAACCAGAATCAGAAATCAATGGGTTTGAAAAAGTGGGAGAAAGTCATTAAGGCAGGAGTCATAAGAAAATTAATGCTTTTGTGTTGCAAACCTAACAAGTACAAATTACATAGTACCCTGCTCTCTGTGCAGATACATTATTTTCTCTGTCTAAAGACATGGATGGATATTAAATTATTATAGGGGCAGCCATAGACAACCTTACACACAATATTCCCAGGATAATATTTTTTTGTCAAAAGCATCCACAAAACACTTCATATCCAAAACAGCTTTTATTGGAACAATTTGAACCTTAGTGATAGGAAGAAAAGTAACTGGTACAGAAGAGGGAGTTTATTTATCATATCTGAGTAATCAAGGCAGAAAGTCTGTACATTCAAATTTGAATAGAAAATTGCAGACCAATTGCACGCCATTGAAATGGCATTCAAGATGTAGTCTCTTATAGGGCAATTTTAAGAGAAAGAATCCTATAAAAAAGAAGAAGATATAGATTCAGGTTAGTGTTTCTGCTGAATACTGTGATTTCATTTCTATCATCATAAGGAATGAATTAAACACAATTGCTCCATAGCCATGCCTGTAGCTAATTATATATATATAACATGCATATAAATATGCAACAGTTAGGAAAAAATTCACTCCAAATGATAGATCATTTTTTTCTCAATGAGTCCAATCCATTTGCACATCATCAAATACACATATGCCCCAAACATATTTTCAGTCCCCTTGCTTTTAGGAAGAGCCATGTGATTTGTTTGTAGAAGTCATGTATATCACCCTCAGGCTGAAACATTTAGGATCCAGTGTATTATTGGATAACTTTCTTTTTCTCTACTGCAGCAGGTCTAAAAGACAATCATTAAGATGGCAGGTTTATTCAGAAGGAGCAATGCTGATTGTTGAGTAACTACATAGAGGAAACATGCTTTGAATGATCCTCTGAATCTTCAGTGAAATTTGACTGAACAGGAAATTAAAAATTATTTATATTAAGCACAGAGATTTCAGGATTCATTTTTTAAAATAATATCCTTTTTTATTTTTAAAAAGATACATTACACAAATGTTACACAAAATTTATAGAGACTCCCATATGCCCCACCTCCCACGCCTCCCACAACCTTCCATATAAACACCCTTCATTAGTGTGGCATATACATGCAATGGATATTCACACCCTGGAGATTTGCCATTAAGCATGGACTATAGTTCACATTGGAGACCACACTCTCTCCCACACAGTTATGCTGTTATATGATGATTTAAAATGGCCTATAACTGTCATTGCAATGTCACTCAGGATAATTCCCAAGTCCCAAAAAAGCCCCTGTATTACAACTACTTTTCCCTCTCCCTGCCCCCAAAGCATCCAATGGCCACTGGCTCCACATTACTATTGTAATTTCTTCCATTACTTGAATGACAATATGTCTATAAAAAATACTAGTAAGTCCACTCTGGTCCATTGCTGTTCCCCCAATCCTGAGGAGTCTGGAATGATGAAGTCCACTCCACCTACAAGTGAGAGGGGGCTTATATCCCATGGATAAGATGGATGGGATTACCCTGCCTGCAGCTGCAGACTCTCTCCATTCCCTGGGATAGCTGTTGTCCATCATCATCTCTCCACAAGTTGTCCTGGGTGAGTCCATTGAGCTGTAGAGTAGGAGTTGCAGCTCCACCGAGATTCTAGGCCCAGCTGGCACATGGACAGCCCAATGATTCCAGTTTCTGGAAGTATACCTACAAACTCCAGCACCACATTTAGGTTTGAATAGAAGGGACAGATGGACCATGTGCAGGGAAGACATATTTGAGTCACTCTCAGGAGCACAGATTCCAAAGTAGGGCCCACTGATAAGGCACCAAACTCTGGAGCTATCCACCCTGATGTAGGACCTAAGTGTCTCCAGAGACCTCAGGAGCCCCTCTATCTGGGGTGATAACCACATTGGAAACCTATGAGGTCCTACTGACATGTGCATAAGTGCTACCTCTGGGATGACCTCCTGACACACTTTGCAGTCTCTTAGCCATATGAACTCATTTGTCTTTACCTTTCCCCCCTTTTATTTGAGGTCTTTTTCCAGTCGTATTGCCAGTTGGCATTTGGTAGTAATCCCTAATTGCCAGGGAGGCTCATCCCTCAGAGTCATAACCCACACTGGGAGGAAGGTAATGCATTCATATGCTGAATTTGGCTTAGAGAGAGGCCACATTTGAGGAAAAAGGAGGCTCTCAGGAGGCAACCCTTAGGCACCCCTAAAAATAAACTAAGTTTCAATTTCAACAGTAAGACTCATAAGGCTAGTCATCAATAACAAGAGCCCATCAGTGGATCATCCTCCGTTGCCAGACACTGCCCCTGCACTTGGGGGACTGTTGCTGCTCTGTTGGAGATTGTGGCAGAGCTCTCTAGAATGGGAATTCAGTATTCTCTCATTTATTCGCCACCCACTATGACCATGCCCTGTGAGCATTTGAACAATTTTATATACCTTTTATGTATGTTCAGGTGAACTTCCTCCCATGCACCCTCCACTCCTGACACCCCCCCACCAATGATCTTGTCCTGCCCCAGTTGTAACCCTTCTGTGATCCAAAGCTTCCTTAAAGATGAAGGCAATACCATAGCAAATACAATTAATAGGAAAATGAAATAATAATGATAAGTTTTAATGTGAGAGATAAAATACATGGAAACTTATAAAAAAGCTAAAAAAATAAAATTAAAGGATTGGGATATACAAAAAGTGGGAAAAAATTAAAAAAAAAATTTTTTTTGACATTTTACTTTTTATCACTGCAGTATCTGGTGTCCAGTCTGTACTGTCGCACCTTCCTCCTCTCACTCCCCAGTGTCTCACCATTTTTCATTTACTGTTCAAAGAAGTTTTAGGTCACAACAAAGTCACACACAGAATACAAGAGACTCTCATATACCCAACCTCCCCATTTTCTCATCCCATATTAAAACCTTTTTGTATGTGGATGGTAGCATTTTTATAACTGATAGACAGATAGTGAAACATAGCTAATACACATTGTTAATGGTTTACAGTATGGTTTCCATTTTAGACCATATACTCTTATAAATTTTGATGATATTTACCATGTCCTGTGTCCATCACTGTAAGGTAATGAAAAACATTTCCACTGACCACTAAATACCCCCAGTTTGATCTATTCTGTTTCTCCCTCCCCTTCTCCCTGGGGTCCACAATGACCCGCTGGCTTGACTCATTGGATGACAATATTGTTAGTTACATGCAATAAGAGGTCTTGACACAGTGGTTTGTCCTCCTCTATTAGGAACCACCCTTACTCTTAAGAGATGCCCACCTGTCTGTTTCTAAGTGAATCAGTTCTCCCAAAGATGGGAGTCTATCTCCTTCCCATTCCTTGTGTGGGTATCCAACCAGTGATGCAACACATTACGACAGGATGAACACTCACACACTCCCTAGAAGCCTGCTCCAGATGCACCCTGTACCAAATGCCCCCCAATTAACACCCTAAACCAGTGAAATTCCTTGTCATATTGCCATAAGTGCTTCCCCACCTTTGTACTTTCAACCTCATACCAACAAATCCCAAGTGTTCAACTGGTCCCTCTCCCATCACTCCCCCCACTACCCTGGATATTCTAACCCACCCTTCCCAATCTACCCACCTGTCAGACCTGCACCACCAAACCCAATAATATCACTACCCACCTGTCCTATCCTTTCAATACACAACTACACTCTATCACTTTATCATAGATTACGTCTGTATGGGAGATGGCTCACAACTTTCTCTTCTCTTTCTCTTTCTTGTAAACCTATTGGGATGGTTAGGCTAATGTGTCAACTTGGCCAGATAATTGTGTCCAGGTGCTTGGTCCAGCAAGCACTGGACTAATTGTAATATAAGAGCATTTATGGACTTCGATCACCAGTGAGTTTACTGAATGTATGGCTGATTACATTTGCATCAATCAAGGAGATTACATCATCAATGGGTGATGCTTTATCCAATCAGTTGAATGCCTTAAAAGTGGAAGTGATTTCAACATTCAGAGACAATTTCCCAACTCATCTTTCAACAGCCAGTTTCTCCCAGAAACTCATTAAGGACCTTTCATCGGACTTTCATTGGAGCCCCTTCTTTGCAACCTGCCTGCAAAACCTGGACTTGTGCATCCCCATGGTTGCATGAGAGACTCTTATAAAATCTCATATTATTGACAGGTATCTCCTGTTGATTCTGTTTCCCGAGAGAATCTTGACTAATACAGCTTGGTACCGGGATTGGTTCTTGAGGAACAGAGCCTTAACCTGGTATGTCTGAGGTGGTTCTGAGAGTTTTATAATTGGTTCTTTACTCCAATTGCACTCAGGGGTACTAATGACTCCCTTTCCAATAATGAAGAGGTTGCTAACAGTCCATGGCATGAGCTGGCAATAGAGATATGCAAAATAGCATCACTGGATTCCCCTACTTCCACACTTATAAGAAGCAAGGATCTGGGTGAGAGTGTTTACAACACCTTAACAGAATTTGTGGTGTCAAAGGGTATAATGATGTTGGCTGGCTCCTCCTAGATAATCTGGATACAGTTACAAAAGAAAGAGATGAGCTAAAGTCTTCAAATATGAAACTTAAATGCCGCATGAATGAAATGAAAGTTTCTACATGTTCCTTGAAAGAAAATCTTGTCTCCTTTAGCCACAGACTTGAGATATCTGAGAATCAAACCCAGACTTTAATTGTATGAGTAGCAGAATTACAGAGGAAACTAAAATTTCAACTTCACAGGGTTTCTGCCATTAAAGTGAAGGCATTGACTGGAAAGGAGTGGAACACTGAGGACTGGGCCAGAGACATATGGGATGATGATAATATTGGTGGGGACATTGGAACCTTAAATTCTGCTGAGACTTTTCTAGATAAACTTGTGATGGCCTTCCCTGTGGAGATCACACCTTGTCAACCTTGTATCATCCAGCCTCCAGCCTGCCCCAGGGAGTCTGGACCTTGTTCCAGGCCTGAGGTGGGTATCAGCCATATGGAAACCGGCACTGCCCAACTTCTGGCCTGCCCCAGGGAGTCTGGACCTCCTTCCAGCCACAAGGCAAGTACAAACCAAACTCCAGCATGCATTGCCCAACTTCCCATCTGCCCTGAGGAATCTGTCTTCCAAACCCTGCCTGAAGAGATTAATCCTGTTTCACCAGAAGAAAATGCAAAGGAATGCTGTGAGGTCAGTAGCCTGCAAGATATCTCTAATCCTTCTCCTTACCCACACCCCACACCCTTCTTGTCTTCAAGACCCATTACTAGACTAAAATCACAACAAGCCCCAAAGGTGAAATACAAAGTGAGACCCATGAGGAAGTATGCTATACTCTGAAAGAACTGCATGTTTTCCAACTTATATAGACAGAAATCAGGGGAATATGTGTGGTAATGGATTCTAAGGGCATAGGATAATGGTGGAAGGAATATAAAGTTGGATCAGGTTGAATTTATTGATATGGGCACACTAAGCAGAAATTCTGGATTCAACACTGTAGCTCAAGGGGTTAGGAAGGGCTCTAACAGTTTGTTTGGGTGGCTGACTGAAGCATAGAAAAAAATGATTGCCTAGAATGTCTGATGTTGAGATGCCTGATTTGCCCTGGTATACAGTGGATGAGGGGATTCAAAGGCTTAGAGAGATTGGAAAGCTAGAATGGATTTACCATTTGAGACCTGCCCACCCACCCCAGGAATGTCCAGAGGACACACCTTTAACCAGGACTGTGAGGAATAAATTTGTAAGACTAACTCCATCTTCTCTGAAGACCTCTGTGGTTGCTCTTCTCTGCAGTCCAGATATTACTATAGGGAGGGTTGTAATGGAAGTGGAATTCTTAAACATTATGGGGATGATTGGATTTCGGTCCGGTAATAGTCAAGTGTTGGCAGTTAATCGCCAAAGGCAAGGTGGGCGTGGCTACATCAATGAAAGACAGATTCAAAGCAGCACACAGAATGGTCTGAGTCATATGTAGTTATGGTGTTGGCTAATAGATCAGGGGGTACATAGAAGTGAAATACATAGGCAGTCTACTAAATTTCTTCTGGATCTGTATAAGCAGAAGTATTCTAGGTCGAGTGAACAAAACCCTAACTCAAATTACATATGCAGAGAATCATGGCCCCTTAATCAATTCCCAGACTTGAGACAGTTTATAGACCCAGAGCCCCTTGAATGAGGAGAAGGCCAGGTCCCCTTGGGGAAAGGATCTTGTTAAACTGCCAAAAATTTATACTGTTAATCTTCCTCCCACCCTTCCCCAGGGAAACCTACAGCCTTTTGCCAGAGTAACTGTGCATTGGGGAAAAGGAAATAATCAGATATATTGGGGATTAATAGACACTGGTTCAGCAGTGACATTAATTCCAGGAGACCCAAAACATCACTGTGGTCCACCAGTCAGAGTAGAGGCTTATGATGGTCAGGTGATTGAGTTTTAGCTCAAGTCCATCTCACAGGGGGTTCAGTGGGTCTCTGGACCCATTCTGTGCTTATTTCCCCAGTTCCAGAATGCATAATTGGAGTAGACATATGCAGTAACTGGCAGAATCCCAACATTGGATCCCTGACATGTGGAGTGAGGGCTATTATGGTTAGGAAGGTCATGGAAGACTCTAGAAATGCCCCTGCCTAGCAAAATAGTAAATCAAAGGCAATACTGGATTCCTGGAGGGATTGCAGAGATTAGTACCACCATCAAGGATTTGCAGGATGCAGAGGTGGTGATTCCCACCACATCCCCATTCAACTCTCCTTTTTGGCCTGTGCAGAAAACAGATGGATCTTGAAGGATAACAGTAGGTTATCATAAACTCAACCAGATGATGACTCCAATTGCAGCTGCTGTTCCAGATGGGGTATCATTGCTTAAGCAAATCAACACTTCCCCTGGTACCTGGTATGCAGCTGTTGATCTGGCAAATGCTTGTTTTCTCAATTGCCATTAGAAAAAACCACCGGAAGCAGTTTGCTTTCATCTGGCAAGGCCAGCAGTATACCTTCACTGTCCTGCCTCAGGGGTATATCAGTTCTCCAGCACTATGTCATAATATTGTCTGCAGGGAGCTTGATCATCTTTCCCTCCAAATATACATTACACTGGTCCATTATATTGATGATATGTCGATAGGACCTACTCAGCAAGAAGTAGCAAAAACTCTAGATTTATTGGTAAGGCATTTCTGTGAGAGAGGTTGGGAGATAAATCCAACAAAAGTACAGGGTCCTTCCACCTCAGTGAAATTTCTAGGTATCCAGTGGTGTGGGGCCTGCTGAGATATCTCTTCTAAAGTAAAGGATAAGCTTTTGATCCTGGTCCCTCTTATGACCATAAAAGAAGCACAATGCTTAGTTGGCCTCTGGATTTTGGAGATAACACATTCCTCATTTGGGTGTGCTACTCTGGCCCATTTACTGAGTGACCAGAAAAACTGCTAATTTTGTTTGGGGACTGGAACAAGAGGAAGCACTGTGACAGGTCCAGGCTACTGTGAAAGCTGCACTACCACTTGGACCATATGATTCAGCAGATTCAATGGTGCTGGAAGTTTCAGTGACAAATAGAGATGCTGTCTGGAGCCTTTGGCAGACCGCTATAGGGGAATCACAACACAGACCCTTAGAATATTGGAGCAAAGCCTTGTCATCCTCTGCAGATAACTACTCGACTTTTGAGAAGCAGCTTTTGGCTTGCTACTGGGCCGAAGTAGAGACTGAATGCTTAACCAAGGGCCATCAAGTTACCATGAGACCAGAGTTGCCTATCATGAGCTGGGTATTGTCTGACCCACCAAACCATAAAGTTGGGCATGCACAGCAGCACTCCATAATAAAGTGGAGGTGGTATTTATGAGATAGGGCTCAAGCAAGTCCTGAAAACACAAATAAGTTACATGAGAAAGTAGCCCAAATGCCCATGGTCACCACCCTGCCATTTTACCTACTCTTTCCAAGCCCACAGCTTTGGCCTCTTGGGGAGTCCCTTACAATCAGTTGACTGAGGATGCAAAAACTCAGGCCTGCTTTACAGATGGTTCTGCATGATATGCTGGTACCACCCAAAAGTGGACTGCTGCGGCACTCAGCCCTTTTCTGGGACATCCATGTAGGATAGTGGTGAGGGCAAATCCTCCCAGGGGGCAGAAGTTTGAACAGTGTGCCGAGTTGTTCATTTTGCTTGGAAGAATAAATGACCAGAGGTGTGTTTGTACACTGATTCATGGGCTATTACCAATGGTTTGGCTGGATGGTCATGGACTTGGAAGGAAAATGATTGGAAAATTGGTGACAAGGATGTCTGGGGAAGAGGTATGTGGATAGACCTTTCTGAGTGGGCAAAAAACATGAACATATTTGTGTCCCATGTGAATGCTCACCAGGGGTGACTTCAGCAGAGGAAGTGTTTAATAATCATGTGGATAAGATGACCCACTCTGTGGGTAATGCGCACCCTCTTTCCCCAACCACTCCTGTCATTGCCCAATGGGCTCATAAATAAAGTGGCCATGGATGTAGGGATGGAGGTTATGCACAGGCTCAGCAACATGGACTTGCCCTCACCAAGGCTGACTTGGCTACAGCCACTGCTGAATGCCCAATCTGCCAGCAGCAGAGACCCAAACTCAGCCCCTGATATGGCACCATTCCTCGAGGTGACCAGCTTGCTACCTGATGGCAGGTTGACTATATTGGGTCACTTCCACCATGGAAGGGGCAGTGATTTGTTTTAACTGGAATAGACACATACTATGGCTATGGGTTTGCATTTCTGGCATGAAATGCTTCTTCCAAAATTACCATCCGTGGACTTACTGAATGTCTTATCTAACACCATGTATTCCACACAGCGTTGCTTCTGATCAAGGAACCCATTTCACGGCAAATGATGTGCAGGAATGGGCACATGCCCTTGGAATTCACTGGTCTTACCATGTTCCCCATCACCCTGAAGCAGCTGGATTAATAGACGATGAAGTGGGCTTTTGCAGGCTCAGTTTCGGCCCCAAATAGGTGGCAATACCTTGCAGGGCTTGGGCAATGTTCTCCAGGAGGCTGGGTATGCTCTGAATCAGCATCCTCTCTATGGTACTGTTTCTCCCATAACCAGGATTCATGGGTCCAGAAATCAAGGAGTGGAAATGGGAGTGGCACCACTCACTATTACCCCTAGTGACCCACTAGGGAAATTGTTGCTTCCTGTCCCTGCAGCCTTAAGCTCTGCTGGTCTACAGGTTTTAGTCCCAAAAGGAGGAGTGCTGCCACCAGGAAACACAACAATGATTCAATTGAATGGGAAGTTAAGAATGCCACCTGGCCACTTTGAGCTCCTCTTACCTGTGAATCAACAGGCAAAGAAGGGAATTACTGTAATTGCTGGGATGATTGATCCTGAGTATCAAGGGGAAATAGTACTACATGTACATAATGGGGGTAAAAGAAGAGTTTGCCTGAAATGCAGGAGATCCTCTAGGCCATCTCCTAGTAATGCCATGCCCTGTGATTAAATTCAATGGAAAATTGCAGCAACCCAATCCAAGCAGGACTAACAATGGCCCAGAATCTTTGGGATTGAAAGTTTGAGTCACCCCATCAGGCAAAGAACCACGGCCAGGTGAAGTGCTTGCTGAATGTAATAGTAACATGGAATGGGTAGTGGAAGAAGGTAGTGATAAATATGAAGTTTTACCATGTGACCAGTTAGAAAAATGAGGACTGTAATAGTCATGAATGCTTCTTCCTTGTTTCATAATGAGAATGATTGTATAGGTACACAAAATGAATTTTTTATTTTCTTCCCCAAACTTTTCCCCTATCATATGAAAAGTTGTATTAATTCCATGTCATAATATTTAAGGATGTCAAGTTTAAGAGTGAATATTACCCAAGGACTTGCAACTGATTCTGTGGGGAATTATTGCATTTCCGGTTGTAGGCAGGGGAGATGAACATTGTTAGGCAGAAACATATATGTATGCTTGTCTGTTATTGTTTTTACTTAGAGACTAAGTATGGTTTAGGGTAATGTGTATGGTTGCCGAGTTGACAAGGGGTGGACTGTGATGGTTAGGCTAATGTGTTAACTTGGCCAGGTAATTGTGTCCAGGTGTTTGGCCCAGCAAGCACTGAGCTAATTGTAATATAAGAGCCTTTGTGGAATTCATCACCAGTGAGTTTACTGCATGGGTGGCTGATTACATCTGCATCGATCAGGGAGATTGCATCTCCAATGGGTGATGCTTTTATCCAATCAGTTAAGTGCCTTAAAAGGGGGAGTGATTTCAACATTCAGAGAGATTTTCGCAGCTGGTTGTTGGACAGCCAACTTCTCCCAGAAACTCATCAAGTATCTTTCATTGGAGCCGCTGCTTTGCAGCCAGCCTGTGGAACCTGGACTTGTGCATCCCCATGGTCACATGAGATACTCTTATAAAATCTCATATTATTGTCAGATATCACCTTTTGATTCTGTTTCCTGAGAGAACCCTGACTAATAAACCTATATTTCTGATAATAGTTTTCAGAGACTGCTCAATTTCCTTAATTCATATCAGTGAGGTCATGTACTGTTCATCCTTCAATGCCTGACTTGCTTCTCTCAACATAAAGTCTTCAAGATTCATCCATGTTATCCGATGTGTTAGCACTTTATTCCTTCTTACACCTGAGTAATATTCCATTGTATGTATGTACCACATCTTGCTTATCCATTCATCTGTTGATGGGCACCGGGGTTGATTCCAACTTTTGGCAATAGCTAACAATGTCACTATGAACATTGGTGTGCATATATCTGTTGGTGTCTTTGCTTTCAATTCTTCTGGGTATATGCCCAGCAGTGGAGTCACTGGATCATATGGAAGATCTATAGTTAGTTTTCTGAGGAATCATCCAACTGTCCTCCACAGTGGTTCGACCATTCCACAACCCCACCAGCAGTGGATGAGTGTTCCCATTCCTCCACATTGTCTCCAACTTACAGTCTGCTGTTTTTTTATTATTATTTTTATTTTCCTTTGGTGCATTGATTTATTTATAATTTTTTTCTTTATTAGAGAAGTTTGTTAGGAAACTTAGAGCAGTAAACATATATACAAACTAATATTTCCATTTTTGTTCACACTCAAAAATATATTTCAGTCCTAATAATTGCATTCACAATGTTGTGTTACCATCGAGTTTTTTAAAGTAAATCAAATCTTTGGTTTGCACAATAGTCATACACAATTTTAATAATATTTCCAGTATCAGGTTTCTTAAGTATGAACTGATTTCCTTATTTTTTTGTTATTTTTATTCATACATGAATATACATAAACAAGTGTATATTAAAAGTTGTGAACTTACAAAACAAACATGCATTTCATCATACTGGGCTCCCATACATCACTCCACCACCACCAACTTGCATTGTTGTGAAACATTTTCTACAAATTATGGAAGAGCATTCTCATATATTACTACTAACTATAGCCAATATCTTACATTTAGTGTATTTCCCCCCAAACCACCCAAATATTATCACCTTGTATTAATATTATATATTTGTTATAGTTCATGAGATTACATTCTCATATTTTTTCTGTTAACCGCAATCCATCTTCCACCATAAGATTTACTGTGTTGTACTGACCCATGCTTTGTAAAATCCTTTCAAAGTGTACACTCAGTGTTTCTCATTTTTATGAGTTGTGAGGTCATCACCTCCAGTTAATATTAGAATGTTTCCATTATCCAAAAGGAAAAACCCATAATCTCTTTTATCCCTCAGTTTTTGTCCCTTAGAATTTATGTAATATTTTTGGCATTTTTTGCAAAAATATTGCAGTATTATTGTTATGTATCATCCAAAAATTACATTTGCAATATTCCCAAGTATTATCATATTCTTAACACTTTGTAAAAGAAGAAAATTCTATTTATACTACTAGCCACAATCTTCACCCAACAACAAAACCATTTACCCTATCTTATATATGCCCCATCTTAATTATCGTGTTTCCTTTCAATTGACTTCCCCTCCCCGCCGGACTATTTTATATATACACATATATATATATATTTTTTTTTAAGGTGCTTAGATTACATAAATGTTACACAAAAATTACAGGGATTCCCATGTTCCCCACCTCCCACACCTCCCATAACATCCCACATAAACATCTTCATTAGTGTGGCACATCACCTGCAATGGATATACACATCATGGGACTTTGCCATTAAGCATAGACCACAGTTCACATCATAGACCACACTCTCTCCCACACATTTCTGCATGGTATATGCTGATGTAAAACGGCCTATAATTGTTACCACATCACTCACGACAACCCACAAGTCTTGAAAAAGCCCCTGTATTACAACTGCTCTTCCCCTTCCTGCCCCCAAAGCATGTAGTGGCCACTGGCTCCACTTCACTGTTATTCTTTCTTCCATTGTTTGAATCCCAATATGTCTACAACAGAATACCAGTAAGTCCACTATAGTACATAGCTCTTCCCCTAATCCTGAGGGGACTGGAATGATGATGGCCCCTCTGCCTCCAAGTGAGAGTGGGCTTATATCCCATGGATACAGTGTATGGGATTATCCTGCCTGCAGCTGCATGCTCTCTCCATTCCCTGGGATGGCCATTGTCCATCATTGTCTCCTCACCAGGTGACTTGGGTGAGCCCATTGAGCTGTAGAGTAGGAGTTGCAACTCCACCGAGATTCCAGGCACAGGTGGCACATGGGCAGGACAAAGTCTCCAATCTCTGGAAGTACACCTACAAACTCCAGCATCACATATAGGTTTGAATAGAAGGGACTGATGGACCATGTGCAGGGAGGACTTATTTGAGTCCAACAAAGTCACTCTCAGGAGCACAGATTCCAAAGTAGAGCCCACTGATAAGGCATCAATCTCTGGGGCTATCCCCCCTTATATAGGACCTGGGTGTCTCCAGAGCCCTCAGGAGCCCCTCTGTGTGGGGTGATATACACTTTAGTGTTCTATGAGATTCTACTGAGGTGTGTGCAAGCGCTACCTCTGGGATGACCTCCTGACACTCTTTGAAGTCTCCTAGCCACATGAACTCATTTGTCTTTACCTTTCCCCCCTTTTATTCAAGGTCTTTTTCCAGTCATGTTGCCAGTTGGCACTTGGTATTAATCCCTCATTGCCAGGGAGGCTCATCCTCGGGAGTCATGTCCCACATTGGGGGGAAGATAATGCATTCATATGCTGAGTTTGGCTTAGAGAGAGGCCACATTTGAGCAACAAGGAGGCTCTCAGGTGGCAACACTTAGGCACTCCAGAACAGTAGGACTAGTTTCAATTACAAGAGCAAAGATTCATAAGGCTAGACATCAATAACAATAACCCATAAGTGGGCCATCCTCTTTTGCCAGAGACTTCCCCTGCACTCAGGGGACTGTTGCTGCTCCCTTGGAGAATGTGGCAGAGCTCTCCAGGCTGGGAATTCAGTATTCCCTCATTTGTTTAGTGATTGTCTACCCACCATGACTATGCCCCATCCCTTGATCATTTGAACAATTTTATATATCTTACATATATATTCAGATGAACTTTCTCCCATGAATCCCCCATCCTAGACACCTCCCACCAATGATCCTTTGTAGCCCCCATTGTAACCCTTCTGTGATCTAAACCTTCCTTGAAGATGAAGCCCATATAATAACCAAATACTATTAATAGGAAAATGAAATAATAATGATAAGCTTAAATGTAAGAGATAAAATACAAGGAAACTCAGAAAAACAAAACAAAAAAATGAAATATAATTAATGGTTTGGGACATTCAAAAACATGGGAAAAAAACAAAAAAAAATTTTTATATATTTTTTTTTCCTTTTATCACTGCATTATCGGATGTCCAGTGTGTAGTGTGATACCTTCCCTTTCTCATTCCCCAGTGTCTCCCAAATTTTCATTTAATTTTCAAAGAAGTTTTAGGTCACAGCAAAGTCACACATGCAATACTAGAGATTCCCACATACCCAACCTCCCTCCACATTCCCCAACCCATATTAAAACATTTTTTTTGTGTGGATGGTAGCATTGTTATAACTGTTATACAGAGAGTGAAACATATCTAGTAAACGTTGTCAATGGTTTACAGTATAGTTTACAATTTAGATGGTACAGTTTAATAATTTTTTATGCTATTTACCATGTCCTTTGTCCATTACTGTAAGGTAATGAAAAACATTTCCCATGACCACTAAATACCTCATTTGTTCTATTCTGTTCCTTCCTTCCCATCCCCTTGTGGCATATGACACTCCCCTGTCTTGACTCATGCCATGACAAGACTCATAGTTACACGCCCTGGGCATTCTAACCTCCCTTTCCTAATCTACCCACCTGTCAAACCTGCATCACCAAACCCAGGAATATCACTATTCACCTGTCCTATCCTTCAATATGCAACTATACTCTATCACTTTACCATAGATTATGTCCATATGGGTGATGGCTCACAATCTACTCTTTTCTTTCCCTTGTTAACCTATCTTTCAGACAATGGTTCTCAGAGACTGCTCACTTTCCTCAATTCAAATCAGTGAGGTCATATACTGTTCATCCTTCAATGCCTGGCTTGCTTCACTCAGCATAATGTATTCAAGAGTCATCCATGTTATTCCATGTGTTAGCACTTTATTCCTTCTTACAGCTGAGTAATATCCCATTGTATGTATGCACCACATCTTGCTTATCCATTCATCTGTTGAGGGGCACCGGGGTTGATTCCAACTTTTGGCAATTGTGAACAATGCCACTATGAACATTGGTGTGCATATATCTGTTCGTGTCTTTGCTTTCAATTCTTCTGGGTATATACCCAGCAGTGGAATCACTGGATCATATGGAAGATGTATATTTAGTTTTCTGATGAATCACCAAAATGACCTCCACAGTGGCTGGACCATTCCACAATCCTACCAACAGTGGATAAGGGTTCCTATTGCTCCACATCCTCTCCAACACTTATATTTCACAGTTTTTTTAATAGCTGCCATTCTGATGGGTGTAAGATGGTATCTCATTGTAGTTTTGATTTGCATTTTCCTAATACCTAACAATGTCGGGCCTTTTTTCATGTGCTTTTTAGTCATTTGTATTTCTTCCTCAGAGAAATGTCTTTTCAGGTCACTTGTTCATTTTTTAAATGGGTTGTTTGTCTTTTTATTTTTGAGGTGTAGGATTTCTTTATATATACAGGATATTAGTCTCCTATCAGATATATGATTGCCAAATATTTTCTCCCATTGCGTAGGCTGCCATTTTATTTTCTTGATGATGTCCTTTGAGGTGCAAAAGTTTTTAATTTTGAGGAGATCCCATTTAACTATTTTTTTTCTTTGCTGCTCATGCTTTGGCTGTGAAGTTCATGAAACCATTTCCTATTATAAGGTCCTGTAGATGCTTCCCTACATTATCTTCCAAGGCTTTATGGTCTTGGCTCTAATATTTAGATCTTTGATCTATCTTGAGTAGATTTTTGTATAAGGTGTGAGATGTGGTTCCTCTCTCATTCTTTTGCATATGAATATCCAGTTCTCCAAGCACCACTTAGTAAAAAAGCCATGCTCTCCCAACTGAGTGGGCTTGGTGGCCTTGTCAAATATTTGATGACTGTGTATGCAAGGATCTATATCAGAACTCTCATTTCAGTTCCTTTGGTATGTATGTCTATCCTTGTGCCAATACCATGCAGTTTTAACCACTGTAGCTTTGTGGTATGTTTTAAAGTCTGGTAGTGTGATACCTCCAACTTTATTTTTTCTTTTTCAAGATGTCTTTGGTGATTCAGAGCCTCTTACCCTTCCAAATAAATTTTGTAGTTAGTTTTTCCAATTCCTTAAAAAATACAGTGTTGATTTTTATTGGGATTGCATTAAATCTGTAGATTAGTTTGGGTAAGGTAGACATCTTGATGTTGTTTAGTCTTCCTATCAATGAACTGGGAATATTCTTCCATTTATTTAAGTCTTCTTTGGTTTCCTTTAACAGCTTTGTGTAAATATGTCCTTTACATCTTTAGTTAAATGTATTCCTGGTATTTGATTCTTTTAGTTACTATTGTAAATGGTATTTTTTTCTTGATTACCTCCTCAGATTGCTCATTATTGGTGTACAGAAATGCTACTGATTTTTTAGCATTGATCTTATACCCTGCGCCATTACTGAACTCCTTTATAAGTTCTAGAAGCTTTGTTGTAGATTTTTCAAGGCTTTCTACATATAGGATCATGTCATCTGCAAATAGTGAAATTTTTACCTCTTTTTTTCCAATTTCAATGCCTTTTATATCTTTTTCTTGCCTCAGTGCTTGAGCAAGTACTTCTAAGACAATGTTAAATATGAGTGGTGATAGTGAGCATCCTTGTCTTGCTCCCAATCTCAGAGGGAAGGCTTTTAGGATTTCATCATTGAAGATAATGTTCACTTTGGGTTTTTTCATAAATACCCTTTATCATGTTCAGAAAGTTTCCTTCTATTCCTATCTTTTGCAGTGTTTTTATAAGGAAAGGGTACTGTATTTTTCCAAATGCTTTTTCTGCATCTATATAGATCATCATGTGATTTTTTTCTTTCAATCTGTTTATGTGATGTATTACATTGATTGATTTTTCTAATGTTGAACCATTTTTGCAAACCCTGGATGAAACTCACTTGGTCATGGTGTGTAATTCTTTTGATATGTTGTTGAATTTGATTAACAAGTCTTTTTTGAGGATTTTATCATCTAGGTTCATTAGAGAAATTGGTCTCTTATTTTCCTTTCTTGTCGTATCTTTGTTTGGCTTTGGTATTAGGGTCAAGTTGGTATCATGGAATGGGTTAGGCAATGTTCCCTCTACTTCTATTTTTTGGCAAAGCTTAAGCAGAATTGGTGTTAACTCTTTCTGGAATGTTTGGTAGAATTTAGCTGTAAAACCATCTGGTCCTGGTATCTTCTTAGTTTGGAGGTTTATAATGACTTAGTCTATGTCTTTACTTCTAATTGGACTGTTGAGTTCATCAATTTCTTCTTTCATCAATGTTGGCTGCTTGAGTTTCTAGGAATTTGACCATTTCCTCTAAATTACCATTTTTCTTGGCTTATAATTTTTAAAAGAATCCTCTTATGATAATCTGTTTCCATGAGGTCAGTAGTGATATCCCCTTCCTCATTCCTTATTTTGCGTATTTGCATCTGCTCTCTCTTTTCTTTGTTAGTCTGGCTAAGGGTTTGTCAATTTTATTGATCTTCTTGAAGAACCAGCTTTTGGTTTTGTTTGCTTTTTCTAGTGCTTTCTTATTTTATATTTCATTTAGTTCTGCTCTAATCTTTGTTATTTCCTTCTTTCTACTTCCTTTAGGGTTAGTTTGGTGTTGTTTTTCCAATTCCTCCAGCTGTGCAGCTAGGTCTTCAATTTAAGCTCTTTATTCTTTTTAAATGTATGCATTTATGTCTATGAATTTCCCTCTCAGTACAGTTTTGGCTACATTGCAAAAATGTATCATATTTCCTTATCCTACCTGTAATCTGTGTCTCTTGATGGGTGAGTTTAATCCATTAACATTCAGTGTTATTATTCTCAATGAATTTCTTATGTCAGCCATATTTTCTTTTGGTTTATGTATATCATATGTCATTTTTATTTCTCTTTTTGTCTTTTTAATTGTTCTTAAACTCTTCTCTAACTCTCTCTCTCCTGTTTTCCTTCTTTCAACCTGTAGAATTACCTTTAGGATTTCTTGAAGTACAGGTTTCTTATTGGTATATTCTCTTAATTTCTGTTTATCTGTGAATATTTTGAAGTCTCCAACATTTTTGAATGCAGCTTTGCTGGTTAGAGAATTCGTGGCTGCAATTTTTTTTTCTTTTAATACCCTGATAACATCATACCACTGTCTTCTTGTCTCCATGATTTCAGATGAGAAATCAGCACTTAATATTATTCTACTTCCCTTTTATGTGATGGTTCTCTTTTCTCTTGCTCTCTTGAGTATTTAATCTTTGTTTAAGGAATGGAAATTTTGATAATATATGTCTTGGATTAGGCCTGTTGGGATTTATATTCATTGGGGTGTGCTGTGCTTCCTGGACAGCTACATCCATCTCCCTGAATAGGGTTGGGAAATTTTCAGCTGTTATTTCCTTCAACACTCCTCCTGTTACGTTTCCCTTCTCTTCCCCTTCTGGGATGCCTATAATTCATATATTTGTGCATTTTGTGTTGTCAGTTAAATCCCTAAGTCCCTGCTGGATTTGTTCTATCTTTTTATCTATCTATTCTACTATCTGTTTGATTTCAAATGTACTGTCTTCCATGTCACTAATTCTTCTGCCTGTTCAAATCTGCTGTTATGTGAATCCAGGAACTTTTTGATTTTTTGGATTGTGCCATTCATCACCATCATATCCGTTATCTTTTTATGTATGTTTACAATTTCTTCAGTATGTTCTCCCAGTGTCTTCTTAATATACTTAATCTCATCCTTCACTTCATTAAGTTGGTCCATGATATTTGTTTGGACAGCTTTGATTAGTTGTTCAATGTTCTGCATCTCTTCCTGATTTTTAGTCTGTTCATTGGACTGGTCAATGTCTTCTTGTTTCTCAGTATGGGTTGTAATTTTTGTTTTGCCCTCTGGTCATAATTTTATCTTGTTAAGTTTATTCAATTGATTAGCTTCTCTCTTTTCTCTAGAGTTTTATTTAGCTGGTGGTTGTGTGTGTGTGTGTAAGTTTTCTCTTTGACACTTTGTTTTCTAGTTCTATTTCCTTGTTTTTTTTCTATGTTCTCTTGAATGAAAAACATTAGGGCCAGAGGAATCAAAAGAGATAAGACAGGAAAAAGGATAATAGTAATATTGATAAAAGTTAGAAAAGGGGTCATGTAAGACTTAGTAAAATGAATATTTAACTCATGTAGGCAGTGTAGAGTAATAGCAGAAAAAAAGTGGAGTACCTACAGTAGAATGGGAAACCAAATACAGAAAAATATATAGAATGATTTAAAAGGCCAGAATGATGAGGAGAGAGAGAAAGAGTAAAGAACATGCTGAAATGAAAAAGTTAATAATAATAATAAATTAAAAGAATAAAGGATAGACAAGATAGAAATTGACACCTGTGAGGTTGAGGACAAATGAAAAAATGTGGAATGTAAGAATCACAACAGAAAGCAGAAGGTTGAAAGATGAAGGATGGAAAGGAGATAGTGTTGGTAGACAAAATCAACATACACAGAGAATGGGAAATCAAGGAAGAGGAAGCACAGCAAAGAAGAAGCAAGCAAGCCACACCTAATTTTAAAAAAAAGGAGGGGGGAGGAATGAGGAAAGAAAAGCAAGAAACAAACAAACAAAGAAAAACCAAACAAACACACAAGCAAGCAGTCAAACAAAGCTAAGGAAGAACAATGTTCCTTGTTGTGCCCCTGTGTAGTCTCTCAGCCTGCCTGTGTTCATCAATCAATTACCCTGCAGGCTTCTCTCTGCAGGTTTTGAGGCAGATTTTAGCAAATAAACTAAGTTAAAAAAATTTTATGTAAATTTTTTCTTTTTTTGAGAAATAAGGGACCCAGAAGAAGGCCTCTTCTAGACCACCCCCTTTGCCAAGGGGACCCTAAAAAGTCTCGTGGAAACTTATCAAACACTGCCTACTGCCTGATCCCCCCTGGGTTGCTGAAACTCTGATACTCCTCAGCGTGGCACTTTAAAATTGGCTGGCTCCTCCCCATCCTGAGCCAAGCCTCTGTATCCCAGGGCAGCTAGGTAAATCAGGCTTCCTCAGCAGATTCGCATCTCCTCTCATCCCAGCACCACTTCAAGCCAGCTGGTGTGCTCCCCAAACCTACAAGGGAGTCCAGACAGCCAAACCTATAAAAAGGAAACCTCTCTCCACCCTCTGCCAGAATCCTCCCAATTCTCAGAGAATGCTCCCTCTCACCGGGTGGCTGGCAGGAGTCGGGGTTCACCGTAGCACTTTGCCCTAAGGGTGGGGCTCCGCTGTTCACATCCACAATTACCAGCTGGGGAAAAAAATCACAATTTTATCTTGAGCATTCCACCTTGCTGTCCAGCTCCCTTCAGATTGATATCCCTAAGGTTCTCGCTCCTTGGGCTCCCAGAACAGACCACTTGGGCAGGATCCTGTCTCCAATCAGCTGTCCTCTGCGAAAGAGATGGTGAGTGCCCACCTAAACTGATGCCATCTTCTTCTCTCCTCAGGATTCATTTTTTACTACATTAAGTTCAGATTATCCTGCTTAATGCCTTGACTGACTTCATCTTTACAAATATTTTAAGTATTAAGAAGAGAGTGCACTAGCATAACATTTGCAGTTACCTAGATTCTCAAATAATGTAAAATATATTAATGGCAATCCTTAAAAATCAAGTAAAATCAAGCCTTTTTCTGCTTCAATGTAACTTACTGCCCTAACTGAAGTAATTGAACCATACATCAACTTTTTCCCCTTTACATAAGATGTAAGGCAAATGATGAAGAAAATTATGAAATCACATGCTAGAAAAACAATTATGAACTTCAATCTTTCTTGAGCAAATCTTGCTATCCTTTCTAGTGTCCTGTTTGGGTACATAGGTCCTTTTTCATCTTTATAAACCTCTTGAGGGAACTTCCAGCAGATTTTATCTCTCATCTAATTAGCTAGAATTGTATCACTTGCTTATCCCTAGATAAATCACTGGAAATAAGAATAACATTACAAAAATTAATTTAGATTAAATCCAAATTCACAACTATTGCCTGGAGATGGCCCTGATTTTACCCACATACTTGGCCACATGACTCTGGAAAAAAATTGGAGTCCATTAGGAAGAATGAAGATGGGAAATTACTCTCCATAAAGTACCTGTACAGATCACCCACCCTACTCTCCTATATTTTTGTTCCTCCCTTCTCTTCTATCTTCTCCTTTCCTCTCCCTTTCTCCTCTTTCTCCCTCTCCCTCTCCACATTCTCCCTCTCCCTCTCTCCCTCTCCCTCCCTTGCTCTCTCTCTTCCATTAGTTTTCTTAGCATTTATATTCCTCCCATGGACATTTACACATTGTATTAGTCAGCCAAAGGGTGCTGATGCAAAATACCAGAAATCAGTTGGTTTTTATAAAGGGTATTTATTTGAGGTAGAGTTCCACAGTTACCAGGACATAAACCATAAGTTTCTTCCCTCCACTGCCACATGTTGGAGCAAGACAGCTGCCAATGTTTGCCAGGGTTCAGACTTCTTGGGTTCCTTTCGTCCCAGGGCTCCATTACTCCCTGGGCTCAGCTTCTCTGTTTCCTCCATAAGGTCAGCTGCAGACTATGAGGCTTTCTAGGCTTTGCCTCTCTTCACAAGGCCAGCTGTAGACTCTCAGGTGAATGGCTCATGTCTTTTCCTGGGGCCTACTCTCATTCCTCATCTGAACTCCAACATCAAAAACTTCAACTCAGAACAACTTCTCTGTCCTTTGCTATGTCTTTTTGTCTTTGAGACCCCACCCACCAGGGGGTGGGGCTCAATGCCTTACTGAGGTAGCCCAGTCAATGCCCTAATCATAACTTAATCATGCCCAGATTAACAGACCAGTTTACAAGCATAATCCAATATACATTTTTGGAATTTATAAATATATCAAACTGCCAAACTGCTACACCCCACTCTCTGAATTCCAAAAATATATTACAATATTCAAAAACTTTAAATCAGTAACAATGAAAGTTCAAAATCATATCATAATCAGTTTAAAGAAATACAGTTCATCTTGAGGCAAAGTCCTTTCTGCTGTAGACCTCTGAAACTAACAAAATCATTTATCTGCTTCCAATACAGAAGTGGACAGACAAAAGATAAACATTTTCATTACCATAAGGAGAAATTGTTGATGTTCTGGAACTAGGTCTGTGAAAACAGTGCTGCAGATGAGAAAAGATGAGAAAGAAACAAGAAATAACCAGGGTCAGGGGACGCTCCATCCAAAGGGAAGAGAGTGCTCCTGCATAAAACATCGTGGCTTTTATTTAGCTTTAGAACAAAGAAAATATGTGTGCACATGTCAATAGATATGTGATGAGCTATACATTACTAAAGTCAGCAAGTCTTTAGGGTTAATGGTTCAGTTCTCCTTACATTTCTGAATGTAACAGACCTTGTTAATCATTATCTGACATATACTAGATACACTCCTTGAAGCATAGAATGCTTCTCCACCAGGATCCTACCAGATCTTATCTTAGTGTCTTGAGACTAGAGATGCTTGTCCCATACATACCAAGGCAACCTGCTTTCCATCAGTAGTTATGGCCTTTAATTGAACTCCTTCATTTCACCCTTTTTTATTAATTAATTTTTCAGTGAAGATTATAGGAACCATTATATATGATGGTACAAGGTGACCTCCTGTTACACTTGTCTTCTTCCATAGGCTCTTGTGACTGTGCGTGTCTTAGGTTGTCCTCCTCTGAGAATCTTACCCATCATTGGCTACCAGTCAAGCTTTTGAGCTCTTACACCAAAGGCAATTTCTCTTATATTTTAAACTTCTTCAGGTACCTTATGTGTATGCTTTTATGTAGATAATTAATAGTAAAATCATGGGTTGTTAATATACTACTTTCTACCACAAATAATGTAAAATTCATATTTCATGTCTAAGTTTCTAAACATAAATGCATTTATCTGAATTAATTTTTCATTGTTTCTATGAATATATGTTATTACTCTACCCTTGAAAATACAAACAATTAAAATGCATAAAACAGTAATTCCTAATGCAATCCAAAATAATATTTTAACTGTTTTTTTTCCCACCAGTGAAACAGATTGACAGTATGTAAATTTTCAGACAATTCATTCCAAAATTCTGCACCAGGGGTTTCTTCCAATTCATTTTGAGACATGCTCAATGCTTTCTTTTACAATTCTAAAATATCTAAAGAAATATTATGCTTATATCCAATGAAATGATTTTTTACTTTTTCCCAATCATGCTCACTATTATTATAAGGCAAAGGAGTAATACAAATGAACTTTCATTCCAATCACATTTAAGAGCTCTTAACAAGTTTAAGTTATAGATTTGATTACCCAAATGTATAATAGTTGTTTCAAGATCATTCATATGATTATTCAGTTCCAAATCAATGTGAGACTGGCTATGCCACATCTCACTTGCATTTTTATGCCAGTCCTTAACATATTGTTGAGTCTGGACTCATTGATGCAGGGCTGTGCCAGTGATAGTTGCGGCAGTTATGGTGCCAATTAGTCCCAAAATTTCTGCTGTTAAAAATCCAATCAGTCTTTTAGTTCTTTTAAAATAGCAGTCGAGGAAGTGCCACAGCAGTTGGGATTCTGGAGACTGCTGCCAATGTCTGGTCATTTGAACCAGTAACCATAGTCCTTTTCTTCTTCTTACTGTAAAGATAGTTTGATTTTCCTGCAAATATGAATTCTTAAGACATGTAAATAAAGAACAACTGAAGCAGCTAATGTTCCTTTCACCAAAAATTACTTTTCCAATGATAAAAACTATAGGCTCTCATACACATACTGTAAGAAATTGAGTTGATTTTCTTTTTAAGCTGGTAATATTAGTTTTGTTGCCTTGCCATTTGAAAATTGGGCCTGTTCCCAAAAATAATTTTGGTGAATAATTTTGAGTTTTGTTAAGTTTAGTGTCCCATGGTTGTGGGATAAATCTTCCTTGATTTTTCCAATTTATTGAGCTGTTAGTAAATGCCATATTACCAAAATTCCAGAAATAAAGATTACTGTCATTAGTGGTTATGGTTGAATTGCTAAGGAACCAAGATATGGTTGTGTTTTTAACGAGCTTTGGCATTCCTATAAGGGCCTGATCTTTTACAATTCCTTAGGAATCATTAAACAACACAACCTCTGTAAAACCATGACATACATGCCATTTGACATTAAGTAATCTGTTTTGAGAGGGACATGTAAGATTTACTATATTTTCTGATTTTTATGGTAAAGAAGGGAAAATGAGAATAAAAATTCAAGTTTTATTTTTCTCTGTTAAAACTACACTGTGATTTTGAGGTTGCATGCATACAGAACCATGTCCAATACAAAGAGGGCAGTGTATAAAAGGTAAAGTTAGGGAAGCAGGTGTGGCTCAGTCAGTAGAGCTCCTGTTTATTATATGGGAGGCCCCAGGTTCACTTCCCGGGGCCTCCTTGTGAGGGCAGTCCAGCCCACGCGGTGTGGTGGGCTGATGCAGCAAGACCTCACAGCAAGGGGGAGATAAGCAGACACAGAAAAAACACACAACAAATGGACACAGCAAACACAAGCAGCAAGGGGGGGGGGATAAATAAATAAATAAATAAATCTTTTTTTAAAAAAAGGTAAAGTTAAATATTTTTTTATAAATTTCCCTTCTTCTGTTGGCTTTAAGGGTAGTCATAAGTCTATACGTCCTGGAAAATGGTGAGAATGATTAAGATAATTTGGGTAAGACTCATCGGCCCATGTTAACAGCTCTAAAAGAGGTGGGTTGGTAATGTGTGCCCAATAAGTATAATTATGATATGGTATCTTACCTTGACCTCATATTTTACCTATAATTAATCCAATGTGAAACCAGCATGTCCGTAGATTAAGTTTCAGCAACATCTTCAACTCTATGCTTGATTCTTCTGGAGGGTATCCACTTCTGTTCTCCTGTTTCTGTAATGATAAGAGCAAAACCTTGGTTTCAAATTTTTGCCTCTCTTTTTCCAATTTATGTTTGTTTCATTTTTCCAATATATCGTTAGTCTGCATTTTTCATTTTCATTCTTTTTAGTAACCTCTCATTGAATTTCTGCTGCCGTGGTATTAGAATTTTGTTGTCTATTAAGAAAATTTAAGGTAAGCAATGCTTTAGATAGTTTGTTTTTAGGAGATTCTCCACAATCTCCCCTTTTTTGTTTTTGCAACATTAATTTTAGTAAGTGATTGCTTTTTTCAACAATAGCTTGACCTTTGGGGTTATTTGTTTGCATAAGCGAATGTTGGAGATGTTTATAGAGTTGTGTTAAAAGTGTTCTTGAGGGGGCTGCAATGAGAGTAAATACATGCTTGTGGGAAGGCAGAATGAGTAAGGCATAAAGCCTTAAAGACATAATATTGACACAAGGTGGGTGTATTGAACATTTCTTGTGGCAGGATCTTTTATTGATGTTTAGTTAATGTATTTTTGTTAATAATTGAAAGAACACAAAATAAGTGAAGGATTGTTTATAAACAGGGGTTTAAGTGTTATATTCCAGTCTTTTATAATATGTATACATACATTCATATTCTTACCAAACCAGGGGACACACTGATATACTTGGCTTATTGTTGGCTAGAGTCCTGGATAGATACAAGATAAATGTTAATATGTATATTAAGTTTAATAAGCTTATACTGACAATTAGAGTGAGAAACCTGAATAACATAATGAATTAAAGGATTAAGTTAATATTGAACAAAGTTATAGAATGACAGATAAATAGAGCAGTTTTATATATATATACTTACAAATATTTAAATTTTAGCTGGGAAGTGTTGAATTAGCCACTGATACTAGAGTTTTGGTTGACTATGTTTAGGATTAATGAATTTGATACTATAGATGCCAACTTGTGAGTATTTTGCTAATTCCTGAGAAAGGGCCCAGCCTCCCTGACCCGGCCCGCGGGTCAGTCGAACTGGAACCTGAAAGAGGGAGTGGGAATTGGGGGGACAAGGGACACGAAGAATGACAGCAAGACAGGATTCTGATCAAGCTGCAAAAGTTTATTGAAGAGGCAGGGTATATATACTCTGAAGGAGGAGGGGTCATCTGATGTGGACGTCAGCAAGTTGCTAGGTAACAAACTACAGCCTGGTCAGCAGATTTACAAGAAAAGATGTAGCGAGTATGGGGAGATAGAAACTTAGTGCGGGACATGCACAATGACATTTGGCCAAACGCCCAAAGTGGGAGTGCCCAAATAAAATAAAAGAAGAGATGGTGTTAGTTCTAAGAATGGCCATGATAAAGCAGATGCCGAGGGCAGCTTCCCACAGGTCCCCCTTCTTTATAATATTTTTTGAAGGTGGTAGACTGATGTATGGCCAGTCTTGAGGGGACCTCACTCCATGAGGAATGCAGGCAAATTTATTTAGGCTGAAGCTGCTTTATATACTACCAAGTTGATAACAAAATTAGGGCATCTTTTCATTAGTTCCTCTGCTTGGCATGTAGAAGAGCTGCCGGTTCCTGTATTACTAGACAGTTTTTCTTTGGAATTTATACAGTAACTTCTTAGTGGTGGGTTCATCCCACTCTGCTTCCTCCTACTGACATCTGCAGTACACAGAGACCTTGGAGACATTCGCTTATTGTTTCTTCTCCAGCAGGCATGTTTTTCAAATGCTTAACCCTTTATGCTCTGACTCCCAGCATCTTCTCCAACAATTCCCCCTTTTTTGTTTTTTGTCCAGGGTGACTGTGCCTGTCTTAGGTTGCCCTCCTCTGAAGGTCTTACCCGTCATTGACTATCCAGTCAAGCTGCCATGGACAGGGGTTCGAGAGTCAAGGGTTTTAAGCAGAATCAAGTTGTTGGCATGGCTGGATTTTTCAGCTTTATTAATGCGGG